>JAUZNC010034847.1:0-19409 GCA_034780395.1 Vannuccia rotundouncinata
AGATTCCTCTTCTGATGACGAAGAGCTTGAATCGAGATCTTCGCCATCGGATTCAGAAATGTCAACATCGTCTGGGGTAACAGTAGGTCGACGGAATAAATTATTTGTTGCTATTACAGCAGCTTGACGTTTAGGCATGTTGACTAATAAACGGAATAAAATGAACATATGCAAGCATAATATCATTCATAAATACTCGAGTAAAGAAATCAATCGATAATCAGCCGAATAATCGACGAATCAGCTACTACGTAAGATAGGTAAACAAATAGGTAGACTGTATTTACTGACTAAATAATAGTTGGCATACGCGATAGAATGCTTTCAAACTTCACAGCTGCACGCTGCATAGCCTATATATTATTATTAAGTGTAGACGGGTATTACCCGTCTGCCGCTACAGTGTGAATTTGGCTAATTTAAGTGGTTAGTGAACAAGTAGAATTGTTCGAAGAAGAACGGGGTTATTCACCAGAAGAATTTCGATAATGTATTTTTTTTGTAGTATACTAGCGTATTTAGCAGTTGAATTTGGAGGTAGATAGCCGTTGCTATAGCCATAAATTCAGTGGTTTTGGATGCTGTTGCTGTAGCTATACCGTTGAACTTTTCATAGATATCTCTTGCCTTAGTGAATGTCAATCGATCTGTTAGAAGTATTTTCTTTTGAGACCATGGTTAATTAATACCAGCGTCGATACGATATCACGTAATTGAATATCTAACTGATCTCCAAAACTGATCTGCCGTTATAACTCAAAAATAAATGTTCGACTTGATTGACCGCTTTCTCGAATAAGACAATGAAATTTAGCTCGTTCGGTAGCTTCAAAGTTTATTGGAGTGACATGGGCCAGAACTAACTCTTTCAAATCTTCGTAGGTACATTCTCTTGGTGTCTTAAGAAATGCCAAGTCTTTGACTAAAGAGTAAACACTTTTACCTAGTTTGGTCAGAAAGAAAAGAAGTTGTTTATTTACCTCGATCCCATCTCGCGTTTCCCACCATAATTCGAAACGTTCAAACCAATCCCGGCACTCACGTGATTTGTAATGGTTCCAATGACACAAAATGTTTCATGTTCGCGACGCCAGTTATGGTATTCTCGATACCGATAATTGTATAAGAAATAAGAAAAACGAGGTTTGTAGTTGTATGTAGAAGTTGTGTATATAATTGTTATGTAATAGGAATCATTATTTATAGTTACAGGAATAGAAGAGAGCGCTGTGATTGGCTAAGACCAACACAATATAGAATAGTACATTAATACAATATAATTATCAAGAAATTATAAATAAATAGATCTTTCAACTTTACCATTCGTTTGGGGATGATATGGTGATGTTCTTTTTAATCATTCCTAAAACTTGACATATTTCAGTCATTACATTTCCGCAAAATAATCCCGCCGTTATCACCAAATGTCAGCTGCATGCCCGAGTGGTAAATATAATTATACTATTGTATTATAAATTAATAATTCCCAAACCAAATAAATAAATGAATAAGTCTAATTTACTTAACGAATAGAATATATTATAATTACGATCTTTTAATAACTTACACAGTAATCCCAACGACAGAAATTAATAAACTTCGTCTTTAATATTGTAGCTCTGTTACTCGATTCTTATACTGTATCTCAAACGAACCTTAATGTTACGGGGTCCAAACTTTTCTGACTTTATTTCAATTTCAAAACAAAACCGTATTTATTACTTTCAAATTCAAAAATATATTAATATTAATATATTAATTAAACCTTAACAAAATCTAATACAAAAATTTATATATATTTTTTAGATAATTTTTTCCCAAAACTTATCGATACTCAACTATAAAAATTCGAAGATATCATAACAATCTAATCCCACATACGTAAGAAATATTTTAATATTGCGAAGTGTGTCAGACGCACGTCATAAAAATATACAGATTAAATACAATATAGTAATATATAAAATTCTCTAATTTTGCTCAGGAGGATGTTGTATAAAACTAACGATTAATCGCCATCGTTAACTTCCGATTGATCGGTAAAATTACTCCGATTAATTGGTATGGCAAAGGATAGCAGATGAATGTTGTATAGAACCCTTCGAGGTAACGATTAATCGCTCAACTGGCTGACCTAATTCAAAAAGAAAATACTATATACCAATACTTAACGCCCACATATTCACTTGACAAACTCTAAAGAAAAACCCAACATTAGAGTATATTGCCCTATACCCTTTTCATTGGTATTACAATGGAGTACGGACATATCGGGAGAAAACATTTATCGAGTCGCTTACATATTAAAATGAATTTAGTTTATTTTTAAACATCAGTTATATTTTGAAGAAGTATTTTGTAAGAATAATAAATTAATAAACCAATAAATTTTAATATATATTAAACATGTACGCAATTATTCCATAAAAAATTTGCTTTTAATATTTTACCAATTATATAATTGGTTAATAAATGGTTAATAAACCTTTAATTAATGCAATTAATAATAAATACAACTGTTGAAAGGTATGTGAAGCATGGCTCGGGTGCGTCGTGATCTTCATCTCAAATGTTCAATAAATATATATATAAACCAAATACATAGTTTTTTCGCGAGAAATCTTCATCAGATAAAAACAAAATTTTTCCTATCCTCAATAATTCTCTCGAATATATTAAGAATGAGCCACCAAACAAGAAATGCGATATTTTATATAAGCACACACTCAGACACCTTGCACTAACGTATATATTGACCAATAATTATCCTACGCAAATTAAAGAGTACCGTACATTCGTTATAACGACTAATCGTTAGTTGTATATACAATATCGCCCAGGATCCGTATGCAGAGTCGCAAATATTAGATTAGATCGATTTAATGTAGCAGTTTTTAGACTCTATTGAAGTTTGTTGCTTACATGCTGGATAATAATTTTCAATGCATTAATTTTTGATTGCAGATCTAGTTGTATAAATATATAATGTCTAAGGAAAAATCATTCCATTTTTATTTAATAAAGCCACACTAACATGTTGTGTATTTAAATTAAATATACCTATTTCCACAAACCAATATTTCCAAAAAAAAAGGTTATATTAACTTTTGAAAGAATACAAATTATTTTATTTTTTCTTACTGCAACTATAACACTTTAAAAAATTTATTAGCCGCCAAAATTTGAAATTTAAAATTCCCAATAAAATTTGAATTACAAAAATATTAAACTCATCGTCAAGGTCAACCTGAAATGCAAGGTCACCGGAATTAGAAATGACAGGAGTGTCTCTCAAGCAATAAAAATGCAGCAATATATTTTTATTCGACACTGATTGGTCGAGAGACAATCAAAGGGCATTTAACCTGAGGCAGCATACGGTCAACATATGCATCCATTTCGAAGCAGCTAACTTCTTTTCCACTAGCAATTTTGCTTTCTTCATTCACCAACGAAATTGATGTCAACATCAAAAATATTACGTTTACAAGAAAGAAATGCAATTATAAATTCGTCAATTTCATCCATAATTTATGTAATAATAAAAAATATACATGCGGGCCAATTATTAAGTTTGTACACTTAGGAAGGGAGGTGGTTTGTTATAAAGTGTACATTCACTACTCGACCATTCTCGTCCAATCATACAAAATATATCAGAATTGGATTTAAAATTATTAAAATTAACAATGTTGTTTAAAATTATGATAAAGAAATATTAAGCAATTATTTAAAATTATATATTGAACAATCAAAGTTTGTAAAAGGGCTTATTCGTATTGATTATTGGGGAGTG
This sequence comes from Vannuccia rotundouncinata, assembly GCA_034780395.1. Taxonomy (NCBI): domain Eukaryota; kingdom Metazoa; phylum Platyhelminthes; order Proseriata; family Coelogynoporidae; genus Vannuccia; species Vannuccia rotundouncinata. Next base: position 3,797 of record JAUZNC010034847.1, read on the forward strand.
TATACTGTAATAAAAGTAAAATATAATAATAAGACTCTCTCTTGTAATATTAATCGTTACTAATATATTACAATACAAACCATCTAAAAATTAATAAGAAAAATGCTAATTAATCAAAAAAGTTACTTAATGTCGTTTTCTACAGTGAAAAACTAGTTAATATAATAAAAGTTAGCTTTTTGAATATTTTATTAATTTATCATTTTTCAAATTATTAAAAAATACTATTTAAAATAAAAAATTTATTTGTATATATGTAACTAAAACAACATGCTATTAGAGGGAAATGTTCTAATTCATAACATTAAAAAAATCTGGTTGATAAACAAATTTATGACTTTTTGGCCTTTTTGAAAAGATATTATATGTATATCATTATTAGTCATATGATTCACAAATATTATCACTTAATGTAGATAGAATATCTTCAGTAAGCCCTCGATTATCCTCCAAGCTTGGGGAAATTAAAATTACACTAAAAAAATCACCTGATTTTAAATAGCATCATCGCCTGATAATCAGGCACATGCTTAAATTACAGGTGCTTGAGTGCCTGATTTTTAGATAAAAATTTGCAAGTGCCTGATATCCAGGCACCACCTGATTAGTGATTTACAGGTGCCTGATTTTCAGATAAAAATTTGAGAGTAACTGATATTCACCTCACTAACTTACTTTAATGAGCAATTCCATTGACAGATTCAATTAAATTTCTTAAAAATTATTTCAATTGATTTTAAGCAAATTTAAATAAAATTTAGAATAACTTTTATTTTTTATTAGAATATACTTTTAAATTCAATATAAAGCAATCCAATTCACAAAAAAAATGTGTAAATTAATTATAAATTATTAAAAATTTGTTTTTTATTCATTTATTTGGCTAGCCAATTCAATAAGTCGCTGGAATTACTTATTAAAGTTAGTGAGGTCTGATCATTTACTTGTATATTATTTATCTAGACTGGCAAACTGATCAAAAAAATGTCCAGAGCGCATTTTAATTATCTATGGTATTAGTTTTGTTTTGAAGAGGGTTTTCAATCAATAGTAATTGATTAATTTATAAATTTCATTAATCTCAGAGTTAATGTTGAACTTCTGCCCATCAATTTTACATGAATATTGATATAGATATGTTCTTCCACAGATGTTTATAATTATTAAATATTGGTCAGTTTGCCAGACTAGATAAATAATATATAAGTCATTGGGTCTAATAGTCAGGCATAACCGGATTTTCTGACAAAACTAGATTTTATGACAATGCCTGATTTACAATTGAGCATAATTTAATGAGTTTGTTAAATTCATGACTATATTATGTTCTGGAATTTGATCTAGTTACTTTCTGGTTTAAAAAGAGGAGTTCTAATCACTTGGCCATCACTCTCCTTAACCTTATCCATATCAGGGAGGTGGGCTGATTCAATCCCCTTCTCTGCAATTTTCACTGGCATTTTTTTATTAAACAATGTGACAATAGAAAGCTCTTGTTACTTTACTTTCATAGTTCCATGTGCGATCATAGTATGTGGACAATCATGAAAGCAGTTCCATTCCCATTATCCTAAATTTATCAATTTTCTGAATTTAAAAAAAATGGCTATTATAAATGTAAATCACTGAATAGCTTATATTATGTGATAATGAGGTAGATAAAATTAGAACAAGCATGCAAATCCACATCAAAATTTTAAAACATTTGAAAGACATACAATTAAGGACCATTAATAGTGCAATAGCCACTGGCCAACTGCACTATCACAGTGGTAAGGTCATGGTTACTGCAAGAATATCATATCAGGTATGGTAAAGCACAATTAAAAAGCCCAGCATATGTGTTGGGTTAAAACTTTAATCTAGATTGTATTCTCATACTGCTATGGCTTGCTACACACATGTTGGTTGAATGACACTTTTTAAAATGACATAGCATCTAATACTTTACAGTATTTAGCTTTACTCCTGATTTCTTTGCATGCATTTTTTCTATTTGTTTGCAGTAAGTGTGTATTTAATGTTTATTTAACAATATCAACAAACTAAGAGACCCATGGCAAAAATAGTTACTTTAGTAAAAATTTATCTAAGTATTTCACCAAAAGCAAAAGGAACCAGGGAAACCAAAAGAATCACAATTTTATTGACTTACCAGCTCATTGATTTCTTATTGAGATTTGTTTAACATAATTTATAAATATGTCAGCTTAAAATGTTGATAAATAACATTTTTTAGATAAATATTTTACATTGATTAAAATTAGGGATATACATTAAGTAATAATTAAACACTCTAAAATAAAATTCTCTACACAACTGTACATAGATCAGCATCATTTTGCATTCAACTCAATTAACAATCTATGCACTCACCCTGCGAGCTTGTGCACATAGACATGTTAATCTCATAGAATGCAAGAAAGATGAGTATGTTGTGTATATAACTATTATTCTGTATTCTTACATATAAAATATAAGTTAGGTAGAACTATTTATTTAATATATATGTCTATACAATAGATATCTGAATGTTGCATTGATTTACTAATCTCATAAAAATGTCCAAATTATTATAATTTAATGTGAGTGAACTAGGTATTGCATATATTTCAATCTAAGGATTATTTTAATACATATCAATAACAAAACCCTGATAACAACTTCACACAATGTAAATAGGTCATGCATTGTCAATTAAATCCAACCAATTGGTTATCAAAGACTTCCCAACAAACAATTCTTATTATGTTAATTATACAGCTTTGCCAATATGAACCTTTAACTCATGAGTCCCCACTGATTGGTGCGAAAATACCATTAATCAATATACGCACATGGATTTTCGATTCAGTTTAGTTGCATGTTTGATCATTGTTAGAGAGCTGTGCTTTGACCGTGAGCTTGCTGTTGTTATTGCCATCAATTGTTTTCAATCTGGATGAAACAGGTTAGTGCCATTGCCTTGATTATAATTTTTACAATTACAGGATTTTACAGAAATAAATTGATTTTTAGCGCTGAAAGTGATGCTTACAATTTCGTAAGTTAAAACTAAAAAATAAGATGATAAGCTCTTTTTTTATAAATAAGTTTTTATATCGTGATTAATTCAATTACTAAGATGCATCTTCTTTCGATTAGTTAAAGCTAAATATTATTAAGTTTAAACTAAAAACGAACATTTAAGAAAGCTTTGTCTACATTTTATAAATACGAAACTAAGTCTAAACTAAAAAAACGTATGTTTTAGCTTGAACTTATTATTATAAATACCCCTTATTATTTTGTTTTTATTATAACATAAATAATATATATTAGCGGAATAAATGACTCTACATTCGGTGGATATTCTTTAGAATGAAACAGTCTTTAGAAAATCCTTCAGATATGATATAATTCACTTTTACAATCTTATTATTTACGTTTAACCGGAGAGTAGCATCCAAAGATACGCGAAGTTACTGTGTACATATACAATATGGTAACAAATATTTTTAAACATATTGCATAATATATAACCTAATACGTTTTTATTGTAGGTACATTTTAATTATGTTTACTCTCGAGTATTGGAATGAAATCTTACTCAGACCATTGTTAAGAAACAGACTGTTGCGCAATTGTATGACATCAGTAAATACCTGTTTTAATTTATTAATGAAAAGGAGATTAAAATAACAAAAGTAAAAGATTATCCAAAGTAGAAATTTGAAGTTTTAATAATATTTTCTCTATATTTACGAAAATAACATGCTGCAAAATATAATATATTGTATATACAAATAATAATTGTCAACATTTATTGTTAATGTGTTTATATTATAAGTGTGTACAAATGGTAGTTACATTTAAAGATACATTCCATATTTTATTGTGGAATAACATAGCATGTATAAAAGAATGATAGACATCTAAAAGTAACGCATATATATCTATTTTAAACTAATATATAATAATCTATAATCCTAAGCAGGTTGTAAATGCCCATCACAATTAACACGAATCAACAGAAAACTCTGATATGCAGAATGCCTTCAATGGATAACCAAGTTAAATTGAGGCGCTGAGGAAGTCGAAAAATCAACGGCTTGGAAAGAAACATCTGATCTGCAAGAGGGATGAGAAGGTATTGTTTATATATTCAGTTAAGATTTGGTGAGAGTGAGCGACTATCAATTCTGAGTGAGTTGAAAGTTTGTCTACGGTGATGATTCCTTTACTTAAGTCTGATCAATATTGACGATTAAACTTTTGTGTGATTTATATATAAATATTTGGGTATATATTTAGTAATAACAACTTCAGGAATTTCCGTCACAGTTTTTGTAACTAAGCTTATGTAAATATTCTTAATAATTGATATATTCTTATATATATATAATATATATAACTTCTGAATACATATTATTATTTAATATGTTTATGTAATATTTTTTTATGAATATTTCTAAATAAATCGTTTGATATTCACACAGTGAACACATTTTGCGGATCTTTATACAATTTTTGTTTCGTTTGTCACTATACTCCCATATGTAATCTGTAAATAATCATATAACTTTATACAGTTACAGTGTACTAATATGTATGTATTGAATGTATTCGTTTAATAATATATTTATTATTTACTAAAATTAGATACATTTTTTGGTTCGTATTACGAAGTAGGGAACAAAATTATCTTAAAAAGAATGCGCAAAGATTGAGTGTCTATTAGGGTGAATTTTCTGACTTACAGGGGCCTGTAAATCAGGCATTCAAGCGCCTGATTTACAGGCGCCTATGTAGGTCAGCAACCTGAATATCAGGCGGTAAAGTGCCTGATTTACAGGCGCCTGTAAGTCAGAAAATCGTGGCACTGCCTGATTATCAGGCGATTTTTTTTACAGTGGACATATAGGTGGATCATTGAGGGATGACTTATAATAGTATAGTTTAAAGTTCATACAACTATCATATCAATATATGTGTTGGGGACCATTTGTGGACCAGACCGTTTGTGGACATTTTAATTTATACAATCTTTGTCTTATTCATTTATGTCTTATACAATCTACAATGAATGTCCATGATCGGTCGGAAGAGTTTTTAGCTGTTAACAACAATTTGTTGATGCTAAAAGATTGTAATTTATTAGAAATTATACCTTTGTTTAATATATAATAAAAAAATAGTATAATATTTTATTATTTACGAATTAGAGTCAACTCATAAATGTGTTAGTCATCTCATAAATGAGTCAACTCAGAAATTATAAGTGTTTTTCTTAATTTTGAAATTTAATATTTTAAAATCGAAACAAACTTATTAAGGAAGAAGCATTGATTAATCATTATTGCACCAATTTAATGTAAAATTTATCAAAATAATATAAAAAATAACTCCATACACAAAATTGAATAAAATAATAGCAGTAGCAAAACATATATAATTATAATAATTTTACAACTCTAAAAAAGTTAATTGAAATAAAAATATGAATTTGCTAATTATATAGGTTCATACAAGATTTTTATAAGATATTTACAAGACTTGTATAGACCTTTACGAGTTGACCCATTTACAGGTTGACTCATTTATGACTTGACCTGATTCCTCAATAAAAAAATAAAAAAATTAAATAGTCGTGTTTATATAATATTTATATATTGTGATATTAAAATAAATATACACAACTTAAATTAGTATACCTTATTATATGTATTGTATATTTTGAGATTTAACAAAACTCAATTGTTTTCCAGGTCATGATTTTTTTTCTATGGCTGTTATAAATGAGATCTTGTTGATGACAAGCTTATTTTTATATATAAATAAATAGAAAATGGCCATGGAAAAAAAATCATGATCCAGCTGCATTCTATGTATCCTAACAAGGATGTATCTTCTTTGTGTACATTATACATGTAATTGTATCTTTCATTAGTTAAATCAGTGTAATATTAATAAATATCTTGTCAGTTGAGTACAATTGTCATGAAATGTAGGCTGGATTATTTTTGAAATTATTTAAAACCTACCCCAGCACACTAAACAGACCCATTGCCAGAGTCTCCCCAATATTTTTTTTAATAAAAATTAAAAAACTAAACTGGCAAAATCTGCACCAATATGTACATATTTCCAAAGTACCTAATATGCTTACTAATGATATGATGCTGTTTATTTAGACTTCAAAAGGGTACATGTTTTACACTTGCTATAATATATTTCTTAGATAAATGTTTGTTATTTGATATATAGTTTACAACTGTGGCTCAGCTAGTGTCTTTTATAAAAGTGCCTCACCCTCACCCCCCATGAAAAGTATTGCTACATGCCTGCTATATATGGCAGATAATCATTATATTCTGCATAAATGTTGGGCTCAATTTACCAATCTGTGCTAATTACTAATATTTGCAGTGCTAATTACCAATTAATTTTTAAAAATTCTTAATTTATTAAAATCTTAATAATTTATATAAAAATTTAATTTATATACCTACAACCACTTTTATTTAATAAAATATTTAATACTAAACTAAAACAATAATATTTTTATATATTATTTTAATAGCTTTTTTTAATTCAATATAAAGCAATCGATTTTACAACTGTAATATGTAAATTATTGAATAAAATTAATTCAATTAATTTCTATATATTTAAGTTATTATTTGTAATATAATTATTGTTTTTTTAATTCAACATAAAGCAGTTGAATTCACAAAATATTATCTAAATTGGTAATTTGCACAGCACGTATTAGTAATTAGTGTAGATTGGTAAAATGCACCCAACATAAATACAGTTTATATCAAATAGGAGTGGTGGATGGCAGATACTTAAAGGGTGATGGATAAATATTGTTCCAATTTAGCTAATTGAGAATGGTGGATATTTTGGCAATCAAAGGGTGGGTAATTTAGTAATTGAGGGTTTGCTGTAAATGTAAAGCTATATAATTCACTTTATCCCATTATATATTCCAAAACATATCTTTGCAAAACTGCAACAATAAAAGAAATATATACTTGTATTTATGTGTTAATGTAGTTGATATTTTCATAACATTTGGAAATGTACTCAGATAGCTATTTTCATGACATGTCTTTAAGCATAACATGATAGAAAAATAGAATTTATTAGCATATGGATTATTTAAGAGCAAGGCTCAGTTTTTTTGCATGTTATTAAAATACTTTTAGTATCTATTAGTATTTATGAATTAAATAATATAAAAAGATAGTTGGAGGACATTCTAGGATAGGAATATCTTAGGATATTCTACAAAATTATTATATAATATAGGAACCTAACTATAACATTTATAGGTGAACATTATAGTTACTAAAATAAATGTGCATACTTAGTAAACAATAATATTATTATTGTATTTGAAAAATATAATTGAAATAATACCAAGTTTAGGATAAAAAACTCAGATTTTAAAATAATTTCAATAGATTAATATATGTTTACTATTTATTGCAATTTGTATAATCTTGTTGTCTTCTATATAATTTAAGTACAATTTTATCAACAATGAAAACATTTGGTGGAAAGGATCTAACATGATAATATATTACATTAAGATATCATATCTATATACAGGGGCCGCACAGGTGGGGGGCTGAGCCCCCCCCTTCTGAAAACAAAATTAGGAAATTTTAGCCATATTATATAAAAAAAATATTTGATAGTATTTATGCCAATGTTCTCAAACAGAAGGAAAAGCACAAAGACATAAACGATCCAGAACTTCCTAGAAGAAAACGCATACCACAGCAACACGAGATTGGAAGTGGAGAGCAATCGTATCCAGCAACACCCAAAGACCTGTTTAGAGTTATTTTCTTTGAGACAATCGATCTGATAACAGCAGCAATCGACAAAGTCGTACAAGGTCTTTATTCAACTAGAAAACATCTTGCTCAAATCTCTGCATTCTGGTGAGTGCAATGAAGAACTGAAGTTTTTGGATGAGATGTATGGTGCAGATATCAACATAGATCTACTAACTGCTCAGCTTTTAACATTCAAGATGTTAGTACTAGGTGAAAGAGATCAATACGTATGTTTCGATGACATTTTAGATCGCATTCAAAATCTGTCCAAGGAAGAAAAAGCATTGCTAAGTGAAATTACAGTATTGTGCAAATTGTTACGTGAATCCAGCCACTACATCAACAGGAGAGCGATCCTTTTCTTCTGCACGGCGACTTAAAATGTGGTTGCGATCCACGATGACTCAGAAAGGATTAAATGCGATAACAATTTTGAATTTGCACAAGAATCGTACAGACAACTTGCTGCTTAAAATAATGTACAATTCACAAATTATTCCTTTACATACTTATATTCCTTTACTTACATATGTATATTGTCATTTTACTATAACTTGTTGTGTTATAGATATGGTTTTGCTTTTAAATATCAATAATTTATGTTTTATTTATTAACCCTGTTCTATGAATATAAATACAGATAACATTTTAGAAAATCTGATTTTCAACATACCACCAGTAAAATACATGTTAAAATTCTGATTTTTAAAAATGTTAACTGCATGCCTTTTCGCTGATGCAGGTGTGATGTGATGTGCTGATTCTATTTGTGATGCTGATAGTTTTGAGAATTCCAATTGGACAGGAAAGACCTTCACCTACATATAGCAGCATTCACACAGATTGAACTTATTCTTTTACCTAACATTTCATATTTCAACTATTATTCACTAAAAATTTTCATGTACTTATTTATTATTTTTATATTGTTTTCTTATTGAGTTTTCAATAGTTATTATATTTTTATAGATTATCATGTTCAGTCAAAAGAAATTTTTCAGATGGGAATCCGTTGGGAACTTTTAACTCAATTTTAGCTTATATATTAACTATACTCATAATTATAAAATGTGCTTTTAATAATTTTTATGACAAATTTATAGTTTTACTTAACATAAGATGGATTGATAATGGTCAAGATCAATTATTGATGATTATCCTTACATTAGTGTTAAATTATACATCCAATTTTACATCACATTTTTAACAGTCTTTGCAAGATTCAAATAATTATTAACTATTTTTTTAATCCTTTTTTTTCCTTCATGATTAAACTAGATTTTAAAGACTTAGTTGACTTTAACTAATCATTTATTTAAATATTTCAGATATGAGTTTTCAACGGGATGCCTCCAATCGCATTGCAAACAAGATTCTTGAAAATGTTCCCCACAATCATTTCACACCACGTCATTTTCATGTAAGTTCTATATAATTAATTGTTACTTCTGTATGAATCCCCCACAAATTATGAAAAGGGCATTAATATAATTTTGCGATTTTTAAGTTGACAAGGTTCCAAATATAATATGTTGCTATTTTATATACTTCAAAATTTGTTCTTATTAATACAATATTTTACAGACTATACTTGTTTAATTGTAAAAAAATAGTTCCTTCCATTATCATTCAATTGTAATTTTCAGAAATAATTGGTAACTGAAATCAAATAAAGGACAATTTAATACAATTTTTTAAAATACAACTATTACAGAAAACTCAGGAGAAAATATAAATATATTGGTTAATAATTTAAGACTTATAATCCATATTTCGGCTTCCCTTAATTTTAGCTTGACCTGCTGGATTCAGCTTTGTCGGCCAACACCATTATATGTACATCCAAGGAATCTACCAAGTTCTTCATTGCGCTGTCCTTGATCAGATCGCTTGGAGGTACAATGGATGGCAAGTGGACAGAGGAAGCCAGTAGGGGTCTTTATCTCTCAGATGGTGAGCTTCGAATTACTTGAAATAAATGCACTAAATATCCATCGATATAAGTTTATTTTGGATGTTGCATCTGAAATTTAACAAACCGTCGGTAAAAGGTTAATCACTGCACCAATAGAGAAAATGGACGAAAAGTTATAATTTATTTAAGTTGCATTTTATAGTAATCCGTTTTTGACTTCTATGATAATTATTCTACAGCTTTCACTAAATGCTAATAATTCAGTTGAGTAATACAAGATGTCTATATCTACTTCATCTCCCCCGTCCGAATAACGATTAACATTAACGATTTGCTTACGAGTAGTTTTCGACATATTTACATCAACTAAAACTTTAATCATAGCATACAATTCTTGGACTGTGGTTTCGGTACTTCCAGACGAACAGATTCCTGAGATCTGCGAATATTTACTCCGTCACACCGGTTGGGCAATCGCCGGCTGCCCAAGCACGGAGGCGTCTGAGTGGCCCGCCGATAAGTGGTCTCAGATAGTTGCTGATCATCGGGTGTTGGTTATTTCCGCCAGTCTTTTTGTGGAAGATTTGATGCCTCTTTCCGTGCTGCCCCTGTCCAAAGTGAGCTGTCTCATAGTCGATGCCTGTGAAACAGGACTCATCGAGGGGTCACCACTGTCCCGAATCATGGAAGTCTACCGCAGTTTAAAGCCCGAGGCAGGAGACAGTAGACCCCATATCCTGGGCCTGAGTTCTACGCTAATGCACATCGACATGAAAAATCCTCTCAAGGTAGGCTGATTAAGGTGTTTGGTGTTTTGTCCAACTTTGTCTATCGCTCTCCGCTTCCATTTGTCAGGTGGAACAGGATTTGGGTCGGCTGGAAGAAGTTATGTGTTCGCGTGCAGAAACCGCTTCCGACATGCTGTCCATGTTCACGCTGGGTGCTCGGCCTAAGGAGCGTGTGATTGTGTGCCCACGACCCAACAACCAGGCCACTCATATCGGGCGTTTGGTGGCTAGACTGCTCGCTGATGCGGCGAATTTTCTGCACGACGTCGACTTTCCGGTTGGTGCAGCATAATGAATAAAGTTTATCGTCTTGTATTTGAACACATGTCAAGAATCCTCATAATACCAAACACTTGATCATGTTATAAGAGATCCTCCAGCATTGACCCCCTATAAGTGTAAATAATTGTGTCAAGTCTTAAACAAAAGAACGTCTGTCGGAGATAGGAGGGTTGGTTTTGACTACAGATCTTTACAATGAATCTGTTTCTTATAAAACAATACGAATTTAAAAAGTTTCGTTGTATATTATTTTGAATATATAACTGATTTCTTCATATTTTAACAAAAATTAACACGTATCTCATGTAATTTTATCCCATATGCATGCTTTTCAATATTGGTATTGAACTCAATTTTGTCTAAATTTTCTGAAATATTGGTTTGATACCAACCAATATTGAAAAGTATTTGAGAATAAAATAAAATGATTTTTTATGTGTTTATTTTTTTTCACGAAATCAGTTATGTGTTCAAAATCATATACAACAAAACTTATCAAAACCTAATTAAATCTTTTATTTGATAATAAATTTTTTGTTAGTAACTTAATATTGTATAAATATTCTTTAATATGGAAATACAAAAAATCTCTGTGGTCCAAACTATCCCTCCCAACACTAGTAGACGTTCGAAAGATTTGACACCATTATCTACATCTATGGGGGGGGGGGGGTCAATGTTGGTATCTCGTTCCTCCTAAAGCTGGAGGGTGCTATCTGCGAGACTACAATCTCTAAATTGTATTTAACTGTTTTTGTAAATGAATTTATGGTTTATCTTAAATACTGCAAACTTTCTCTTGTTAAAGGTGACCCACGACAATGACAATGGACCATCCATAGACCTTCTCGACTACTGTATACGAGCTGTGGAGGAATGTATGGTGGGTCTTAACTATCTTAAACACTTGAAATTCATAATTTTGTTGTTGTTCCTATCTCCCTCAAACAGGGGACCTTAAGACGTCTGGGTGTCTGGTGTTGTCATATTATCTCTCGGGTATTTGTCAAGCACTTGCTCAATCTGGAGACAACTCATAAAGTGGAGGATGAACCAGCCCGTCTACTGAGATACACAGCTTCCCAACTTGCCATGGTTACCAGACTCTTCCTCACAGCTTTTGACAAGTAAACTTATCGACTGTATTATAATGCCTCCAGTATGCAAATTATATATATCTGCTTCCTCCCAATCAGTATCAAGACCCTGGACGAATTTAGCGAGTTCATCACCCCCAAAGTCCACCAACTTGTCCGAGAACTCAAGATCTACCGGCCAACGTTGGACTTCACCATTGAGGGTGTCGACCCAGCTCCCAGCTCTGCTATAAGTGTGGCACCTAGTGATGTCAGTTCCATTGCCGACAGGTTGGTGCTTCGTTGAAGAGGGTGAGGGAAATGGTTCCACACGACTTTCACAACTCTACCTTGTGTACTTTAGCATGGAAATGTCGGCTGGGGATAGTCTCTCATCTGACAGCAGTTTCAGCGATTCTGATGGCGAAGTTACGGATGAGGACCTCGGGTTTGGGGCCGAAACTGGAGGCCCAACGGTCCGATGTCGTGCGGCGGGGGCAGGGACCTCCAGGCGTCGAAGAAGGGGGTCCCGGCTGAGAAAACCACCGCTTAGCAGCACTGGTGAGTAGTTCTTTTTGATTGTTATCCTCAATTAATTGCTTCACATCACCATTCTCCACGTCAGGTCCAGCTAGTCGATCCAGTTCAGTTGACAGTGCTTCGGGAGGGCCTAGACTTCTCTTCCGGGCAGTAGCCACCCCAGATTCCCTGGCCAGGACCACCTCCGCTCCCTTTAGGAGTCAGGCATCTCCGCACAGCGAGCACTCAACCGGTGGAGCTACTGCCCGGCAGCAGTACAATTCGCACAAGTTGTGTGCCGCAGTGCTTGTGTCAAGCCAATTCACGGCCTTTGCCCTCAGCAAACTCATCAATGAACTCTGCGTGTGGGATGAGGAGATGTACTTCGTGAGACCTGGACACCTCTTCGCTTCTAAGGGCGGTAAGTTGGCCCTCGGGAAAGGCTTGCACACGATTGTAGACCTCTCATTTTCCTTATATTCCTGGCATCAGGCGCGTCTCTTAACCTGAGTCAGGAGGAAGTGATCCGCAAGTTCCGCTACGGTGAACTCAATGTTATCATGGCCACCCGATTTATAGACTCTGGTTTGGAGCTGCCCAAGTGTGGCCTTGTCGTGTGCTTTGACCCCGTGGATGATTTCACCTCCTACCTGCAATCCAAAGGCCGCGGGCGGGTCACACACTCCTCCTTCCTGCATCTGGTCGAGGAGGGCGGGGAGCAGGCACAATTTGATGCCCAATTTGCCAGGTAGGCAGTCTTTTACAGGGAGATTCTTCCAGGGTCACTCCCATAGTCTCTATCTCTAGGTTTCAGAGTGGGGAGAAGGTGTTGGTGACGCGATGTGGGGGTCACTCGGTCTTTGCGGACGAGAGTGACGTGGAGGCGGACGTTGCCGACGATGAGCTCTCACCTTATGCTCCCTATGGCGACCAGGGGGTCACGGTTAGTCACAACATAAAAGGGAAATCAAATCTAGTTGTTGATGTCTCTCTCTGATCCCCTAAAGGTGACAATGTCCAAGGCTATCAACATGGTCAACAGGTACTGTGCTCGTCTGCCCAGCGACTCCTTCACACAGCTCACCCCGCGCTGGACCCTAACCTGCAACTCCGGGCTCTTCACATGCTCGATCAAACTACCGATTAACTCTCCCTACAAGGAAAGGGTTCACGTAAGAATATCATGAACCATTGTTGCCCGCCCTGAAGGTCTTTCATGGTCTTCTCTCCATCTTAAGGGAGAAGAGATGCCTACCAAGAAGCTGGCCAAGATGGCCGCCGCTATGCGCACAATAGAGGCCCTCCACAAATCCGGGGAACTCGACTCGAGTATGAACCCCCTGGGCAAGACTGACTGCTGGACCGGGAGCAAGCATGAGTCAGTTATGCTTCAAGAAGAGAAGGAGGAGGCGGGGGGCTTCATCGATCCATCGTTGATTGGTTCAACTAAGCGCCGTCAATACTACTATAAGAAGGTGATTTCAAAGATTGTTGCAGATGGCATGTGTGGTTATAACCTCTCAGCCTTGCACTTACAGATAGCAGAGAAGCTGACGGGGTGCTGTGTCACTGCTGACCAACCAGGCATGCTCTATCACATTGGCCTCAGTCTCAACATCCCTCTTCCTGACCAGCAGAACACCCGCGGAAGACCCTGCTACCACCCGGAGGACGACCCCAGAGGCTTTGCAATACTCACTACAAAACCTCTGGAACAGGTAGCCCTCCATCTTCCTACTCTCTTTTACACCCCTCTTACTGGAGTGTCTCCCTCTTCAAAGATCCCCACTTTCCCGCTCTTCACTCGGTCTGGAGAGGAGACAGTGGAGTTCTCTCTGCTCCGAGGGTCCATTGTTCACACCGAGGAGCAGCTCAGTCGCCTGCAGCACTTCCATCACGTTCTCTTTCAAGCTGTTCTCAGGCTGGAGAAGGAGGCGGTGATGAAGTTCCGCTTTGACGAGGCGTATTGGCAGGCCCTGATTGTCCCGGTTGACAAAGGTGATCCACTTTGAAATAAGTGCTGTGCCTCTGCCTGCATAACTCTTTCTTCTGCTTGTGATGACAGCTACGTCCAGCATTGATTGGGATATTATCGACCTTGTTTTGTCGTCGTTCTGCCCCTACGAGAATGTCTGCAAAGTGCCCCCCAGAATGGACAGTCAAGGGGTTTTCGAGTTCCGCATAGAGGACTACAGAGACACTGTTGTCATGCCTTCCTATCGAAACTTCGACCAGCCCCAGCACTACTATGTTGCTGAAATTATGTGAGTATGTAGGTGACTATTTAATGTTTAACCCTATCCATACATACTTGGGGGGGGGGGGGTAGAGCTATTTGCGCCACCTCCCTTTCGATCTGAATATGATGTTCCTTTAGTGCCAAGTGCATAAAATGTTTTGCAAATAATGTTGCAACAATCGGATAAACCATAAAAATTAAAATTAAAGCAGTTCAAATTTACAAATAATTTAAAAATTACTTTTTTCTATGCATTGATTGAAAAGTTAGCTTTTCAATCTACGTAAGCGTTTAAATGTTTTACTTTTCAATGCATGGACTACTTTTCAGTTAGAAATATTATAGAAATACTACGCATGTTTATAGAAATTGAACATTATATAGTAAACACTCTCTAATTAATACTTTCGTTAATTAATACCATTTTCATGGCCCGATTTTTACCACGGGGGGTCCACTAGTCCCACATCATAGAAAAACCATAGAAAAAAAATCGCTCACCTATTATGAAAACTCATTTCAATACTCGAATTGAAAAGTATTAATTTTCTAATTTCCGGAAAATTTTTAATTCAAAATTAAATAAAAAATAGATTTTTCTTCAAATCATTCAAAATTTTGATGTGGGTTCATATTTATTACAATTTTATGTGGTAAGATTATGACATATTATAAGCAATTCGGTGATTCACATGTATATAATTGCAAAAATGGTAAATTTGGAGTGTTGTGATGGAACCGCTGTCATGATCTTCCACATGGGTCTATGAAAGTCAATTTCGCACTAAAAGTATGGAAAGCTTCATTATAAGAAAGTTCACTAGAACTTACTGTTCTCAAACTGTTCAATAAAAATGCTAGCAAAAGTAGAAGGGGGGGGGGCAGGTCAGGGTTCATACGCAGTCTGGAAAAGTCTGGAATTTTTAAAAGATGTTTTCCAGACTGGAAAAGTATGGAAAAAG
>JAUZNC010034858.1:0-19409 GCA_034780395.1 Vannuccia rotundouncinata
ACATATGAGCCCAATGCAGTTCATGGGCCCCTATTAAAATTAGTGCCCCCCCCCCCCCCTCCTTTGAAATGACCTGGTGATGGGCCTGAATTATGCATAGATCTAGGCAATAATTGCCATAAAATATAAGAATAATATAAAATAAAATTCCTTTTAGGGCTATATGCAATGTATGCTGGATATTTGTTTATATTATACAGCTCCTTTTTTTTTTTTTTATTCCTCTATTTTCATAATTTTAATTTTTTTACTGGGCAGGCCATAATTGATTTCTTGATGTTGGTTGGTCAGTAACTTATTTACAACAACAACAAAAATTAATAAAAAAGTCATTTTATAAATATGACATATAATTTAACATTATTTGCCTTTTTATTATATATAAATCATACAAAATAGAATAAAGATGTTTTAAAAGTAGTGTTATTTCATTGATAATTAAGTATTGTATGTCAAAAATTTATTATATAAAAAATGTCAAAATAAGGAATGTTTTACCAACTATGTCAAGAAAAATCCAATTTATTCAAATAAATGCAATATTGACAATTACTATTTTAAACACATATTATTATATTATTTCATTAATATTATATATACAATCAATTACTGCAATTATATTGGACATCCATAACATCAAAATAATCATCTGGCTTATGCATGATTATGTTTTATACAGAATGAGAAAAATGAATTAATACATAGTCCACATATAATATTGAATTGCGTTTAAGCAATTTAATATTTAAAATTTAATAAAATTTTTAAATAATTTTTTATTGAACAAAAAAAATTGAATAAAAAAAGACATTTCATCACTTAATATTTAATTATTTAACAATTTAAATAAATCATACAAATTATAATAAATATATTTTAGAAGCATTGTTAATATGTCTTTAGGACTTCAAACTTTAAAATTTTGAGTTGGTTGGCATAAGTTTGAGATTTTGAGTTATATAGCTATGGATTATGGTGTAGGACCATGAGACTTAGAGATTCCCAAAAGGATTCAACTTAAAAGGCCTTAATAAAAAAGGTAAACCAGACAAAGCATTTTTGGGCTTTTGCTAATGCTAAATAAGCTAAAATTAAAAAATCGTTCAAAATAAAAAATTATGTAAATCATTTCAGGGTGTATGACCCCAATTTTTTTATACAACCTAGATAAACCATTTGGGAACAACTAGCAAAAAAGTTCTCTCATTTCCCCCAAAATTTATATGAGATCTACATAGGAGATTCTGAAAAAGAAAATGAACTATATCTTTATATCAATATCACAATAAAATGTTCTAGATGTAAAATGGGGGAAACAACCCAATCTGGTAACAGAAATTGATTAAGAGCTTTATATTTTTTCAATGTTCGATTGGAGGTTTCTTAATTCATAGTTCTTTTGGTTAACAGAGTTGGACAGTGAGGACACACATTTTGATAAGATAATAATAAATAATAATTTTTAAAATAGTGATCTATTCAAAATATTAAATTATAATTTAATGTATTTTTGTATTAATTATTTCATTAAAAATGCTTTTCATTTTTTTAATATAAATTTGTTAAAAAACACATGCATGCACAGTCAAACAACATTATTACAAATATACAAATATAATGTAGAATAAATACTAATAAACACAAATATTATTTTTATTCCTATAATATTTATAAAATATCATGTATCAATACTTTTTATAATATGTAGGATTAATATATATTATATTGAAAGCAAGATTTATACATATATACCTAGTTGAAGTACCTAAGTTACTCTTGTGTCTGCCTATACAAATATTAATCAATAACCTTTAATTTTTTTTCACATGTATTTTACCAAATGAGTATAATAGTCGATTGTCTTGTCTGCTTTGGTTCAAATCAATTATAGAATTGCCTGAGTCACAATAAAAAATTATTGGCCAATCTAAAAGGCAGTTTAATAATAGAATGCCCTGTTTCAGTCAAGAGAGGCCCCCTTTCAGTTTGGAAGGGGGGTCGTTTGCCCCAACGACCCCCCCCCCCACTGGCAATGCACATGCAATATCTTATTAAAGTCTGCCACAGAAAAAACTGGTAATTGTCATGACAACATATAATTTATAATGAAATATATAAAAAAATCGTTATTTAAAAATCATTTTTCCTCATTATTTAAAGTCATTACAATTTTAAATAATAAAAGATTAATTTTTAGATATAAAAAAGTTGTTACATTGAACAACATTATTACTGTCTGAAGGGTTTGGGTTCTTCTATTTTGTTAATATTAAAATTAAGTCCATGTGCATATTTTAATTTGATATGAAGTTGTAATGCTCTTATTTAGAAATAAAAAGTTAATTTTGGATTACATTTGGAAAAACATTTCTGTAAGATTAAAATGATTGTTTATAATATATAGAGCCAATGGAAACATTATAATTGGAGCATTTGAGACAATATGAGCCATCATGTCTAGTACTAGCCAGAAAATTTGTAATAATGGAGTAAACAATAATTATTTGTTAGTGTTTGTAATGACTTTAAAATTGTGACTAATTTTAATCACACTAATAATTGACTGGCTATTCAGTTGAGCTTAGAGCACAGAACTAAAAGAATGAAGTAAACATTGTGAAATAAAAATAAGAAGATGACAAACTTGATCATTTAAGAAAATAGCAGACACTATATTTTCTTTAACATTACAAATTTGTTTTATTAAAAGAAGCTATTTTAACAAACCATATTATGCTCAAAAACAGTACAGATCAAGAGTATTGAAAGTCAATCTTTTCAAACCTGACATCTTTGATTGAAAGTCTGTTGTGAGCTGGTTTTGATGATCAGTTAAATTAGAGTTACTTAAGATTTATTAATTGTTAATTGTATAAATTGTTTTAAAACAACAACTTTCATTTTTTCAAAAAATAGGTTTGTTTTTTATTCATATTTTAATTTTACTAGTGGTTATAAGCATTATTCTTTTGTTTCACAGAACTTTTCATTATTTTATTAAATGTATTGGCTAAATCTCTAATTGTAAAAAAATATGTCTATTTATAGTAATTATTGAATTCAACAAAGTATTTTTTTGTATTCCACTCTTGACATTTCTACTAGACTGTTTATCTAATGTATATACTTTGATTAAAATAATTTAAATATATAAGGCGATTTGTGTTCAAATGTATATTTCATTGATCTAAACAAAGACTGGTAAAATGCATTATTGAATAATGTGAACATAGGAGGTACATATCAAGCGATTTAATTTTTTTATGTTCCATACCAGCTGTATATCAAAGTTGACTTGAATTTTTAAGTAATTTGATTTTTTGTGCATGTAGAATATTCTTTATTAATAGTTAAAAAATTATATTTTAAAATGCGATATCATTGTAGAGATCATGCTCTTGAATTGGGAAATCAAGTTCCTTCAAAACCAGTCATCTTTATGAAGCCCAGTTCTTCAATTATTGAAAAGGGGGAAAAAATTGTGGTGAGTGGAAAAATTATGTCAATGTTTTTATTTGATAACTATAAATTGTCTATGGCTTATATTTGCTATTAAAGCTGACACATTTATATTATAAAAACAATACTTTTGTTAGATTAAAATTATGAAACAATTATGAATATTTTTTTCTTCATTTATTTAATTCCCTTAATTTTAAACAATCCAAAAGTAAATAAATGATTACAATAATGTATAAATTTGTGATTTAATTCGTAATCGTCTAATTGTATTATGTTTAATTTGTTATTTTTCATTCCAGATTCCCTTCTCCGCTAAAGAAATCCATCATGAAGTGGAACTAGGCGTTGTGATTGGAGAAACAATTTCAAATGCTTCCGAAGAAGTGGTGAGCTATCAAGTTATTTTTATCAATTTTTAAAATTTAATTTTAGTTTTTTTTTTCTTCAATTATAGCTATGTTTAATTTAGTGTTTTAACTATTGTATTCTGATCTGTATGGAGTAAGCTATATCAATTCAATTCCTCATTATTTTTTAAATAATAATAATACTCTACAAACTGATTCTATAAAAAAATTATTTTAATTCTGAAATTATGTAATTATACGGAATAATTTCCCTAAATATTTCGTTATAAGAAAATATCCATTGGTTTACTATTGATAATTGTTTGTAAACAACTTAGCACAGTCTATTGGGAACATTAGTCATTTTAAATTTATAATTTTTTGATTGTCATTTATTTCGTCATACAATAAATTGTCTCTGCAGTAAGTTATTATGTTCCATTCGAATGTGTTGTGTATGTAGTTATGCATTGACGTTATGTGAACTGTTTCTGTTGTACTGTTAAGTATAGTTATTATTCTTATCTTAGTATCTACGTTCTATAGATATACAGCTACTGTTGTTGTTGGTAATTCGGCACACTTTGGAAGAAATTATTCTGTTCAATTTTGAACTATTCTGGTGTTTAGAAATATGATAAACCTAAAAACTAGATTATAATAAGAGGACATAATGCTGACATTTATTGATATATGCAGGCTTCTAAAGCAATCCTCGGCTACGTTCTTGCTCTAGACATGACGGACCGTGACCTTCAAACGGAACTGAAGAACAAGGGGCTCCCCTGGACCATGGCTAAGTGTTTTGACACCTCCTGTCCATTGGGGGAGTTCATACCCAAAGACCAACTGCCCAACCCCACCGCTCTGGAGATCTGGCTCACCGTCAACGACGCCGATAGACAACGCGGGAAGACTTCCGACATGCTATTCTCTGTACCCTACCTCCTTTCATATATCAGCTCCAGAATCCGGCTGGACCCGGGAGACATTCTCCTGACGGGGACGCCCTCAGGAGTGGGCCCGGTGCGCTCCGGGGATGTCATTAAAATGGGCATTACGGGGGTTACCACGGCTGAGTTCTCCGTGGCTTGAGGGTGTCAGGATTTATGTCAGATGTCGTCATCATTGAAACTACAAACTGAACTTTTCTATAGGATTTTCTCTTTAGTGATTTTAACCGATATTTGATTGTTTTGTCACATAAATCTTCTGATGGTAATTAATTATCTGTGTTATATTACATTTGATTAGATGATTTTTTCAGTTGTCACTTACCTTTATATTTATATTTATTTTGATTATTATAATTATGGGAACAGCTGTTATAATGCTCTTTTGTTTTCAATATCAGTTTGGTTTTATTAAACTAGATGATTATTTTCATCAATATAATTTTTAGCATATAATAATATATATTATAATATTCAATTAATGCTATATGCACCACTTTAAAAGCTTTTTATGATTTTTTATGAAAGTGTACTATGGGACTTATTTCATATTTTGTATATAATATAGGACAATAGGAAAAAACTACGGGGTGCAACAAAATTATATTCTTTCCGAATAAAACCAATTATACATCTATAAATTGCTAGACAGTATAAATATTCAAACAATAGTAGTTAAATACAATAAATTAGTTTGTAAAACAATAACTTAGTAGTCCGTGTGGCCTCCTTTTACCGCTAAACGACTAGGATAAGATCGTAGAAGAGTTTCAAACAGTTGTGTGTCATATGTAGGACCTAACGAAGAGTGGCACTGCTACGGTGATTAGCCTCTTTGTGCCCCTGACCCAAAATTTTTTGCATGCGCTAGCTGGGGTATCGCATGACGAATTACCTGGACGGACCATTCATAGTTTTTTCCAAAGAAGTCAACGTTGTTATCTCAGCAATTGTTGGGTACGGAAGGTCTTGAAGCATGAAAAAGTGTCACTTGTTTATCCGCATTTAGTGCTACAAATCGATTGGCTTATAATTTTTAATATTTTATGCATGCATCTTTTACCTCTATAATAATGGGGTATATCCTATATTTACTATATATCGTACTATAGTATTTTGATCAATATATCAAATTATACTCAGAGAATGGCGTTAGTGACTCGATTTTAAGTTGTTAGTAATTCACTTAAATATGTATTAGTACAGCATTTTTAACTTATTATTTCAATAAAACATAGTAAATCTCATTCAATTGTTTTTTAGTAATTTTGAAACATAGTTTTATAGCCAATATATAGTTATAATCCTTTATTGGCGGCAGCAAAAAAACCAACACATTCAAAGACTTGCTTAAGTTCTTTGAATCTAAGTCATAAATTATTACTTTATTCAACCTTACCTGTATCATTGAGATAAGCAAATTTAATAAAGTAAAAAATTAAAACAAAACTATTGTACATATCATTAAATCAAATATAAATAATTTATTACTCTGTTATGTTATGTACAGGTGTTTCTGTAGCTAAGTATAAATTATCAAGTTCTAAAAAAGATTGTATATAATATCAGCGTTTTAAATATTCATGATCGATTAGGACACTATATAATAGTCGTATACAATAATTAACATTAGTATTTACAAATTTATTAGGATGCCTATTTAATTTATCTATACGATGCGCAAATAATGCTGCTTTTGTTGATCCACATGTCTCCAAATTATACATTTAATTTTAAAACGTTTATAACCATCTTCAACGCCTTTGAATATATCCCATAATGGGCAACACAAACAACAAAAACAGTCAAAAATTTTCAAATAAATAGAATATGCGATAGTGTTGCAACATCTACAGGTCATGTTTTTTCCATTGAATTGATAGGAACTATCTTCTTTGCTGCGTTTCGGAAGAAATGTCGGACACCCATCTGGGCAATTTTCAAATTTGTTTTGAATTTTGTAAAAACACCTGTTACAACAACGAATTATTTTTTCGCACTTGAAACACTCACAGCAACAAGAACAGCACATACAAAACATACAACACAGTTTTCTTCCATTAATTATAACGAGACTACCAGGATCACCCAGTGAATCTGTTATATTGGTTCTAAATTCTCCGGGAATATCTGCCTCATGTTGTGAATGATAACTTCCATTTGCGGCGGAAATATATGACGAATGGGATGCTGTCGCATTTGAAGGCGGCATTTGAAACATATTGCTTTCCGAGTTTGTGGATGAGGAAGGACGATCTTTCATTTGGAGTTGCCAGTCGTGTTAATTAACAAAATAAGAGAGTGGCATAATAAATCCGTAAAAACATTTTTTTTTATTCAAAATCAATTTATGTGCACAAATTACTTGCATTTATAAATTAATATTATCGATTTTATTCTCCTAATAGAAATTTTTTATATCTCTAATCCATAGAAATATTATTTATATTTCTACGCAATAATCCATAATAATATATCTTTAAATTACATTTTATTTAGCTTTTTAAATGCTATAAATCAATAATTATTATTGAACAATTTGTTTCATAGTATTGATCATTTTTTCTAGCTTGCAAAACATCAATCCATATTGGTATAATCATTGGCATGTCTATAAATGCTGTTGATTTTTCTGCTTATTAAGGGAAATCCCAATGGCTGGATAAAAAATATCTACCTTTTTATAGAATACATTGGTTTTATACATAAAATCGTAATTTTATTCTTGTGACGTTCATAAAGATGGTGACGTTCACTTTTATTGAATCATAATTTAATATATAGGTACCATTGTAAACACTGAAATGCGGTTTTTAAAATATTGCAATGGAAGTTTCAAATTGACGGAATATAATTATAATAGATTTTTAAAAGGGGTCAATTTCATCCACTGATATAGTTCGGTAAATAACAGAATATATACGAAATCTTGATGGTAATTTATAACTATTCCATATTATAACTAAACATTACACGTAGTACTTATATATGAATGAGCTAGTTATCTAATATGTGAGCAATTTACAAAATAATTATATTTAAAAAAAATCGCTTCCTAAAATTAAAAAATAAAACATTGTACATCAGTAATAAAAATAATTTTACTTCATTATTGCAATATGAATAAATAGTCTCCTTGGTTAATTTTATAAGTTAATGTTAAATACAAAAAAAACTTGTTCAAAATTATGAATTAATAAAATAATTAATAAATAAAGTCTTTAAAAATAAATTACCTTGTTAATTTAATTATTTATCAAAAGATAATATTTATGGACTGTATGATTCAATATATGTTAATCAGATTTAATGATAATACTGTCAGAAAAAGATCTGCTTCAAGTATCCGTCAGATAGTATAAGCGCGCACTTTACTCCAGTTTCTCAAACTTCTATGTCATATTAAATTCACTATTAGCAGAAAATCTGCTGGTGCTGTCATGAAGACTCCAACAAATGATGGATTTCTCCTATTTCAGAATATGGTCAAATAACAATAAAAAGCGATTCCACGACACATACCAACTTCTGAATAACACTATTATCCAAAGTACCGTATAATATAAAGATGATATCTGACGTATGCTAATCCTAAAAATGTTATAGTCGAGATTTTTACTATACCATTTTGAGTTGTTTATAATCTGAATATTTTAATATAATTATATGCATAAGTTATATCTTAGTAAAGTAATTATTCAAAAATAATAAAGAACAAATATATCATCTATAAAAACTGTATATTTTCTGTACATAAATAATAAACATTAATTATACGCTAGATGATATATAGTATTATGGTACAAAAAAGCTCCTGATTTCTGTTCAGATATTGATCTACAATTTTTTAACGATGAGTTGTAATTATAAAATATGATTAAAGTAAACGGATAACAAGAAGAAATGTCCAACTGGCAAGATAAAAGAGAAAAAACAACAAAGTAACAGTATACAAAAAGTTTTGGCTTCTTACAGACCAAATAGAAAAAAATATTAGAAAATAATGATAGTTAAAAAAATCGAGCGGATAACGATAAGTGGAATCTGACCGCAATATTCAAAGTTCATTTTACAACTTTGAAAATAATTTTTGTTCGAGAAAATATTGCCTTGACTATAACGCTAACATGAAAGAACAAGTATGGAAAGAGAGTGAGAGATGGATCATGTTTCGTCGTCAGGATCATCGTCAAAGTCCTCTGAGAAGTACTCCTCTCCGACAGAAGTAAGGTAAACCTTCATGAGATACTTGACTCTTGACTTCACCTGTCCGGGGCTTCGTGGGGCCAGGCCAGTCTTCTCCCAGGGCACAGAACAATAGGTTACCGAGCAAAACCTAGACTGACAGTGTTCTAGAATGCAGCGGTCCTCCGCTTCTGTCCAGCCACCGTCTTCCTCCTCCACCTCGACAGGCGGCGGTGTTAACGGCGGCGGAGCGAAGCTCTCCGTGTAGAAGCAAGTATCTTCATCTATGGCAAAAGCCGGGTAGGGCAGGTGGGTGGTGGTAGGGTCCATGTTCACAGGACTGTTGGTTGTGGCTCTGCGTGGAGCTGTCTTCTTTTCTTTTGCCACGAAGGGGGGTGGGTCCTGGCTGGCTTTTGTAGTGCGGTAATTCTCCAAATTAATCCACATTCCAGCCGGGTCCACTGTCGAGTTAGGAGTTGTCAGGAAGTCTTGCAGATCGCTGACGGACTCCTTACGAACGGCCCGACGTCGCGCGCGACCGCTAACTTGACCCAATTTGCGACCTTTCGTTCCCTAGCAACAAAATACAAACAACAAAGAATTTGACTATTTCGACAGATTTACATGGAAAATTGTTCAAATTGTTTTACTTTAGGTTTTAAGTCACCAACAGTAAAAGCTTCATTATTCCTAAATTCAACCATAACTTATTTTTTAATGTAAACACGATTGTATATCAACGATTTTATCACTATTGCCTCCCTTTACCAATCACCATCATTAAAAGCATGTTCGCAGACGATCTAGCAATCAGCGAGTAAGAGACAAAGAAAGTAGAAGATGCAGCAAGAAGGATAGCCAAATGGAGCAAAGAGTGGTTATCGGACCTCTGTTCACTCAAGATGCAGCGGAAACAGAGGTGGATTGGAAGATAACATGTATGGATGGATGGTTCGACAGATGAAGGCGCCAGAATTGAAATAAATGTAGTTAGATCAGTAGAAAGAGAGTGGCACCAGGAAAATGTTACTCATCATATCAAGCAGAGATGGTGGCTATAAGGGAACGTTCAACTGGTTAATATAAGAAGATTAATGAAGATCAGAAGCAGATGCAGCGGAGGGAGAGCAACGAAGATGGACCAAGAGGTGGTGCGAAATAGATGGTGCGAAAGCAAGGAAAACGTCAACGATTCGAAAGAAAGATAAACATATTCTAAAATGAAAGAATAGGGAGAATATAAGTGTGGAGAAGAAGCAGAAGACCAGCTACTCAAGAACTGAGAAGAAGTAACAACATTGAAGACTTAAAGATGTCTGCGGAAGACCGATGGAGGTGCTGAGAATGAGGAATTGGTTCCGGAAGAAACATCATCTAAACATGAAACAACTACAATCGATAGCACCTTGGGAACATCAGCGGCCCTCCTGAGTTGAGAGCGGGGCGTGAAGCCTGCCGGCCAGGTGATGGCAACATTGGTCAGGTGGAAGTTGCACTCGTCAATGTAGGCGATCCCGCGGTAAACCCGAAGGGAACACCGGATACAGTGCCGCATGCCGAGACTGTCCACCTTCTTGGGTTTAGTGCGAGGCCGGAGGTGCTCGTGGCAGTGGCAGGGGCAGGCCAGGCGAGAGTTGGGGCCGCTCTTGGCCAGAGTGTTGTCCACTTCGTCCGTGGTTAGCAGGGGCTGGAGGTGATAGAGTAGAGTAAAGATACCAAAACCGATGTCGAAGAAGGAGGTTCCTCACAATCGTATTTTCCAGGTTGGACTCCTTGTGCCCCAGAGCAGTTATCTCCTCAAAGGCACCGGGGAAGCCCGAGTACGGGGTGTGGCCTAGGTGCAGAGTGACTAGGTGAGCCTGCACCAGGGGGTTGAGTCGCAGACCACTGGCGCACCGCTGGAGCACCTTCAGCTGGTCAGAGGCCTCGTTGCGCAAGAGGTTACGCATTCGCGCCCAGTAGCGTGTAGAGGTGGGCACAGCACAGAGCAGCTGCCTGTAGAACTGGTTTACACTGTTAAGGGGGGAAGAGGCATGTGAGTAGGGGACACCACTGCACTTAGGGGACACCACTGCACTTGGGGGACACCACTGCACTTAGGGGACACCACTGCACTTAGGGGACACCACTGCACTTAGGGAACACTTACAGCTTAATTCTGATGGCCTTTGGCAGCAAATCGAGTTGGGCCACCTGGCGCCTCTGTAGCAGGGATATTAGGTCCTCTTTGAGGAAATCCGGAAGCAGCGGTGATAGTGTCGTCCACAGGTTGAAGACAGCCGCGTCATCTGTGTGACCGTGCTGCAATTGACGAGATAGTTCCGACATGGCTTGTAAGGCGGTCTCGTAGGTTGAATCGTCGGCGCAGTTCGCTCCTGTGACCGACTGGGAGAGCAGATGATATCGCATACGGTTGAGGAAATTGCGAGCTTGGGCCAGGTCAGCTTCGTCGTTAAGAGTGGCTTCTGATGGATCGATCGACTCATCGACGACCAGGGTTGATAGTGATTGACACTTTGTAACCGAACAAACATTTGTGATGCAAAATAGACATCATCACATCATGAAATGGTATTTTTAAAATTGTATCAAATCAAGATTTTTTATTATTTTGTATTAAACATAAATTTCTATTTTTTAAATGTATAACAAAAATAAATAAATGTGCGATAACAAAGATAACAAATTTGAAAAAATAACGAAATATTGAATATTATATATTTCCATTCTAATTTTCAATAAAACATATCTATAGTCCACAATGACAAAAATATGGTCTTTGCAATATTGACTCACCTGACACTTTATCCTGAACCGACGGCCTCTTAAAATGTCCAACCTGGATGGCTGAACCTGTTGACTGCAAAGCATCAGTTGAGTCAGCGAGCTGTAGAATTGAGTGGATCCTAAACTGGTCGATGGAAAGTATGACCTTCCAGGAATACTGGTTTCTCCTGTGTCACTGGGTAAACAACTGCTGCTTACTTCTTCGGTGGCATCAGTGCCAGCATCGTCCGCACTCTCTCCCACTTCCTCTATTGGTTCCACAATCATCTCCTCTTCCTCTACTATGTTCGAATCGGAAGCTTTACGTGATCGAGCTAGCAAGACGCGGCGAGCTCTTCGAATTGATTTTGCGGCCACTGCTTCTGGACTGAAAGGCGAAGGTCGCTTCCGAGAAATCAGAGTGGGCAGAGACCTATTAAGTGCTTCTGTAGGCAATGCCAAATTATCGTTCTGAACAGTTGATGAAATCTTGACTTTGTCTTGAACAGTTGGAACAATCTGAAAGTCGTTCTGAACAGTTGGAACAATCTGAAAGTCGTTCTGAACAGTTGAAACAATCTGAAAGTCGTTCTGAACAGTTGGAACAATCTGAAAGTCGTTCTGAACAGTTGGAACAATCTTAAAGTCGTTCTGAACAGTTGAAACAATAGAATTTTCTTCTTGAAGAGTTGGAACCATGTGAACATCGTTTTGAACAGTTGGCAAAATACCTTCGTTTTCAACTGTTGGTAGAATCTGAACTTCGTCTATAACAGTGGATAATACCTGGACATCGTCCACAAGAGTTGGTAATATCTTAACATCCTCAAGAACATTTTGTTTTTGAAGATCGTTGACTTGTATTCCATCGATTTCATCTTTTGATGTGTTGAAAATGGCCAACAAATCAGCCAGATCCTGAGAATGGTCAGAGTGCCCGATTACTGGATTAGAGGTACAGGATACGGGTTCTCTAGACTGAACTTGTTGTTGGAATTCCAACTGTTCATTACATTCTGGAATAGTGAATGATATGAACTTGTTGGATTGCGCTGTTTGTTGGTCAATTTCCATTAATTGACTCCCCACAGAGCTCTGCGGAAAGGGGTTGGACCAGTTGTTGTCCGCGAGGAAATTTCTAATTTCAGGAAACACGCTGTTATCATTTTCCGTTTTAACCTCATGACCATTCTGAGAGACAACAATGGATGAGTTTTGCAACTGATTGGAACAGACTGGAACGGAAGAAATGTTTAAAGGGAGTAGAATGGCCGCTTGAACCTTCACAAAACAACCAGCTTCAGTCTTTACCAGTTGAACAGGATCTCTGAAAATATTCTTAACTGGTTTGTTGGCTGGCTTCGATTCCATCACTTTCTTCACAATGATATCTATTTTTGAACATCGATCCACAAGAATCTCTTTCTTTGTTGGGTCAGAATTGTTCCACTTAACCATGTTTGTTGAATTGAAATTTCTATGTTCAACTTTAATCGGAGATTTTTGCTGCTTTAACGGTCGCATTTTTTTCAAAGTTTCTTGTTTCGGAAGATTTGCTTCGGCAGCAGAATCTGGATATTTTCGTAAAATAAACAGTTGGTAATCTGGAGGGAGTTGATGCCACATAGAGATATGGTTCCAAAGAGGCACAAAAGGTTGAGATTGAGGAAGGTCATTAACCCAACTTGTAACTTGAATTTGAGATAAGTCCATGTATCCAACACGAATCTCTGAAACTATCTTCAGCATCGGATTGTCGGGCATGATATTGTCTTTCCTTCGTGATAGGTTCGTTTTCCGCAGAGTAAGTTGATTCCGTGAACGAATAGGCAGAACGTAGCGATGAATTAATTCATATGCGGATTTTAAATGATAACCAAATTGAATGCAACCTAAAGCAAATAAACAGTCTTCAACAGGGAGCCACGGACGATTAACGGCATCCAATTTGCCCGCGTGGTTGTACATGATATATCGACTTGGTAAAAGACGAGGGTGGGGAAAGGCGGAACTGCAAAGAAATATCTGTATCAAACATTGGGGGAGGGCTATTTCCTTGAAGAGACATGCCTTCGGTGTGAACACAACCTTCAGACGATGGTTAAGACCGTTGAATTCCCGCATAAGATCCAAGGCTGGAGTGAGGTTGTCGACTGACCAGATACTCTTTCGTTGGTGAAATTGTTCAGACTTCTTCTTGAAACGTTTAATCTCTTCGGCATAGTCGCGTTGTTGCAAAGCGATGGAAGTGTGTCCGGGCATGGCTTCATTGACTGGGGCAGACACCCTAGAAAACGAGGGTGGAGCCGAGCCCATGAAGAGAGGGGGTTCATTGCACTTGTGTGTGACATAGGTCGAGGCAAGAAGTTGAATGTGCATGCTGACTTGACATCGTAGTTTCTCGTATTGAACGAGTGAAAAATGAGGAATGACATTGGTCTGAAGGTTGATGAGGTCATTGACCTCGAGGTTGTCTTCTGTATTAGGAGTGGGAGAGGAAGGCATGAGGAACTTGACCACCGGGGGTCTGTTAAAGATGTCGCTGGAGGTGTCTTCGTGATCGCTTGTATGATGGGAAGTGTTGGGCTCTATGGAGGAGGAAAGTGTAGCATCGGGTTCTTCGTCGGATGGAAATAAGCCATAGAGGTCGTCAAATAGTTCCTGCGGAAAAATTCAATTTTAATTAATGGAACCAATTTTAGATAAAAATTAAAGTATTACGACTGACTATATATAGTTTATAGACATTACACGAATAACCTTTCTTTCAATTGTATTAAAATTGTTTATTAATGTGATGTATTCAACGACCTAGCTATTTCAATATTTAATCAATCAAGACAATACTCACGGTAAATAGTCAGACAATTTGTTAAGCAACGATGAATGAGTTTCAATTTATTATAAATGACACAGGAGCCGATTGTGTGAAAGAAAATACACTCTCAAGATTTTAGAAAAACAGATGGTATCCTCTTTTACACCGTCCATTAAATCACGAAAATTACAGTTCTCAAATTATTCGTTCAATAATTGCACAAATTTTAATTATTTATTACTCTCATCATTCCTGTAATCTTCTATAGGACATTACCTAATGTAGGTAATCTACTGTCGTTGATTGCCATAGAGAATCTACAGATAGTAGATCATACAGGGTGAAGTTGAATACGTATAATAACTACCAGAAATGAGTACAATACTTGGATAGAATCTACGCGATTAAAAAATAAATCTCTAAGCCGCAGTCGAAAAGATTTGATTTTTTAAACAAATAGATTTTAGTCATTTCTGGTAGTTATTATATTACCTCGAAAAAAGATATAGACCAATAAATCTTTTAAAA
This sequence comes from Vannuccia rotundouncinata, assembly GCA_034780395.1. Taxonomy (NCBI): domain Eukaryota; kingdom Metazoa; phylum Platyhelminthes; order Proseriata; family Coelogynoporidae; genus Vannuccia; species Vannuccia rotundouncinata. The sequence continues at coordinate 15,060 of JAUZNC010034858.1, forward strand.
GATTCAAAATGTATTTATGATTTTAATTGGTTGGCGATGTATTGAAAATTTAAAAACGTATTGGAATAATTATTGTTATAGCCTTATACAACTTATGTTGACAAAAATAATTCAATCGATATTATTCAAGATAGTAAAACATATCAGTGAAGAGTTTAGTCAAACCAGCAGAAATATCATCAATGATTATAAACCACCCACCTTTATCTCCCATTTGGGTACTTTAACCGCACGATCATCCCTGATATCCTCCAATAAATCCTCATGATAAGCTTCTTCCGGTTCGAGCATCAGGTTGAATTCCGGATCGTCTTCATCCCCTTCTTGCATCATGAGAGGATCAGGCGTGCTCTGACGCACTGGCTGGTCCAGCTTAGTATTAAAAAGGTACAAATATAGATACCAACAGGAAATTCACGAAGCATAACTTGAAAAATCAACAAAACTTATCTTTTTTAATTTAAAAATGCACATTTATTAATGAATATTTTATGAAAATTCACCTCCATGTCTAAGTTGACCTCCTCAACCAAGTGAGGCAGAGGCTCTGTGAAAAGGGAATGAAGGAACTCCACATAACTCTTGTAATCCTCATCCATCTCGTCTGGGGGCAGGAGTGGACCGTACATGTCAGGGGTCACGTCCGGTGGTTGCCAAGTCGCCTCCACACTTTCGAGATCGCTGACTACGGGAAGACGTGACCGCGTTCTTAGGGCTGGGGGGTCCACCACCTGAAGGCTGTCTTCTGGGGTCTCAGGGGGTGTTGGTGCGGCTGGTGAAGCCAGCGGAGGGTAGTTAATCAGTTCTAAACCAAACAGGACGAACCACGATGAGAGAGCACACAAATTATTGCTAAAATAAACTGTTAACACACCAGTGGAGACCTCTTGATCAGCATCTAATTCAAGATCCTTCTCTTCCAAATCCTCGTCCTCTTGAGTTGGTTCATAGTCCATGTCCTCGTCTTCGCCCTCGTCCGGAAACTCAAGATCCAGGATGCGTGGAGGAGGGGGCATGGACACCACACCCAGGGCCTGACTGCCGAATAGCCCAGGCAAGTGGCCTGTGTTTTCGGCAAGTCGAGTAGATGACCTAAAAGCGAGAAGAATGACAATCAGAACACTAACCTGTGGAGGGAGTAATCAATATCTTTATTTTGATCATTTAGCAAATAAAACCAGATAAAAAGGTTTTCATGGTTTCAGTTTTAAAGGATGATACTGAATTTTGAATGACTAAAAGAACAATTAAATTCTATATAAATGCATAAAAACTATATTATAATAATAATAGTCGAATTAGTTGAAACCAAGTTCCAAAAAAGTGAAGCTAAAAAATCATATCTAACCGAGTGATTCTTGGTTCGTAGCCAATGCCCTCCCGAACAACATCGTCGCCTTTTAGATAGGAACGGAACATCTGTACAACATCCTGATCTGTCAGGACCTCCTTGAGAAGACGTTTGACATTGAACACAGAAAGATTTCGACGGGTAGCTGCTTCCTCCAATTTTTGATCAAGAAGACGATCCATCTCCACCGATTCCATTATCTTTTGAATAATAGCAATAGATAGAATAAAGGATAATTAAAACAAACAACAATAAAAAGCCCATCCATTAATCAAGTGAGATTTCAATATTGTGTTTAATTATTTGTTGGTTTATATACTTTTAAGAATAATTCAACAAATCTTACATTCTCAACAAGGAGGAAAAATAAAATTTATGTTAACCACAAAGGATAAAAACAAACTTCACCTCTAAAGATTGATTTTCATCTGGCGGCAATGTATCTGGTGCATTGGTAACATCTTTAGAGCAACATGGTACATCATCAATGTCAATGCTTTCTTGATTACCGTCCATTTCTAATAATAGAATAATATGAAGACCAAATAAATTTACTGCAATATAGATGAAATAAATTATTCAAAATTCTATTAAAAGAATACATTACAAAGATTCAACATAGATAAACATTGTCAAAGGACCTCCTTTAACCTCCATTGGATAATTTCTAAAATATAATTTTTTTGGAAAAAGGGGTCAATTAATATGCATTACAAATTATCCAAGGGAGGGTCCATAGAAAATGAAATAGCTTCTGAGCACATTCAAACCATTTTTCAGAAAGAAATTTAATTTAAATGAATATTTTGAAAATATCCAAAAGTGAGTAAATGTGAATGACAATGTTTTTAAGCCCATTTTGCCCATGTCTACAGATAATATTATTTTTTTAGAAAATATCTAATGGGGGGAAAGTCCATGGAAAATTAAATTATTTTTCAGCATGTTTTAAGAGAAAGAAATTTACCTTTTACTAACTGTATGTTAAAATTCAGATTTTCATAAAGGTTTATCTGCATTTCTATTTGCAAAAAAAATCTAAATATTTGTGATGTGATAGTTTTGGGAATTCCAAGTTGATGGAAAACACCTACAATTCAAAATTTTATACAATTTTTAAAAAAAATTATTCATTTTTTTCATTTTCACACATACAGACAAAAAAATAATCTAATATTTAGAAATTCAGTTGATTTCATTATTCTTTATATATATAATACTAAACCATGGACCAATAGAGAGTTGGATGGATAGGTTATTTGATTTATTGTCAGAAATCCACTAGTTGAATAGCTGAAACAAATATTGAGCACATTTTGAAGCTCTGGTACATTTTATTCATAATAATGTCAAATATAGCATTTGTGGGAATAAAGAGTATAGATTCTATTTATCTGAAGGTTGTAAAATTTTGTAAGTAAAATAAATTTAGAGATTTATATTTTACTCTATTGTGTTGTACCTTTTTTGGCTGTGTATTTCTATGATGTACTTCTGGACACATTCCACCATATTATAATAATCCTTTACGGAATTATGTAGACTTGTACACAAAAATATATAAATAGACATTTTTCAACTCATTATGAATTACACAGAATTACACTATTCTGAATGAGAGGAAATGTTGAAATAATTTTTCAAAATAAGTAATTTTTCACTATATTATAGTTAACTCTTTAAGCAGAGAATATGTATGACAACATATTATGAAGGTGAAAAAGACATTGCATATTTGTGACAATTTTCTTATATATACTTGACCATCACAGTCTACCAATACTAAAAATAGAATGATGTGCTGAGTGAGTCAAATTAATTGCTGTCCAAAATGTTGCGATGCCATAAGGAATAGGTTAAAGAAAACAATTTGTGTTGAAAATTATCTAAGTGTGGGTAAAATATGAATGTTTTTAAAAGCAGTTTGGCCATGTTTTCAGAAATTATTATTTTTTAGAAATAACTCAAGTTAGGGTTGGATGGAAAATGAAATTGATTGCGAGACTTTTACCACGTTTTTATTGGATTGTTGAAGACATTTTCAAAGTTTTATCCATTTTCATTAATTAATTTTAATTATTAACTTTGTTAAAATATGTTTATGTTCCCCAATAACATATACATTATGCTGATGAAGGTCTGTAATTTTTGTTTTATTATTATGATTACATTTTTATTATGGGTTTTCTTGGTAAAATAGCTTATGTTGATGAGCTAGAAATATCTCAATTGAGCTATCAATGAGGAACAGGGTATGTACAAATTTAAAAAAAGCAATTAAAAGACTTTTCCCATATTCATTGAGAAAATCTAATACTTTCCTAGTTAGCAATGTTAACAAGCATTATCTACAATGAATATTAAGTGATGTAAAAAATTTATCTATGATAGGCTTAAATTACTGAAATATGGAATGTAAAATAAAAATGAATTTCTACCTTTTCCTTATGGGCATTGCAATGTTTTCAACAGAAATTAATTTTACTCACACAGCACATCATTCTAATTTTAGTATTGGTAGATTCTGATTGGCTTATAATTTGTGCACCTTTCCTAATGATTGTGTAATATTAAACTCACTTTCTATACTTCTTTTGTTTCTCCTATTTTAGAATGTATTGTTTCTGCATTTTAGTTTTGTTCTAATTTTTCATATTCATAAATTTTTAAATCAGAATATAATTCATTATATAATTCAATTTTTCAAAATATAGGATCATCGATTTTAATCACAATTAGAAATAAAATTGCTTTATCAATAGTAGGTACTACAGAACAATAACTGTGAGAATCCTGTATAGTATATTTATGAATATATAAAATTGTGATTTATTATTGTTTTATATATTTATATACCTAATAATATAAATTATTTACATTTTTATAATAACAGAAGTTTAGAAAATGCAAGTTTAGAAAACACTTTTAACCCTTTCTTTACGGGTGACCCAACTGTTGGGTCATGACTTTATAATGTGATAGAAGCAAATAAATAAAAA
>JAUZNC010034869.1:0-19403 GCA_034780395.1 Vannuccia rotundouncinata
ACACATCTTCTAGGATTCAGATGTTTATCTGGCTTATATAGTACCGGGTTAGAAGTTCAGTTGCAGAACATAGTTAGGGTTTATAGCTTAAGAGTGTATTTGACATGATTAAAAACGTATCAACCGCTTCAAACTTTTCAATCAACTGAATCGAATCAGAAACTGTCAATATATATTTCAAAACATCGATTTGAATTTTCAAACTTACTCTTATAAAATGTCAAGGTAAATAAATACCTAGATAAATTTACATTTATCTAGGTAGAGTTAGATAAATTACAATAGAAATCATCATAGATTTTGCTAGGCATAATTTGCGGGCCCATAGCGCCCGAATAATTACAAATATTGTTGACCTTAAAAGATATACGTCGAGCTATAATAGTATATATAACAATAGAAATATATATATAGGTCATTCCAAATTTTAGCGGGCATTAAATATGTTTGTTCATTGTTGACCGCTAAATTGTTACTAAAAATCATTTTAAAGTCAGCAATAAAAATCTTGTCTTTTAAACACATTACAGACCTATATAGCTACTAGATACAATAATACATATATTTAAAATCTATGATATTATCTGACATTTTTGCCAAACATTAGACATTTATTTTAATTAGTGACGTATTTTGATAGTGGTTGAGATAAGAAATTTACACGTGCGTAATTGAAAATATAATAAACTTATCAAAGAAAATATTTACAAACCTCGATCTGGTTAACTCGAATTTGAGTCGCATGAAATTCTAAATATAAAGACAAATCCTGTTAAAATTTGATATAAGTTTAGTTCTTATATGGTAAACGGAATTCAATCCAAAACCAAATTTATTGACAGTATGCCGAAAATCTTTTAAATAGACTATAGTCAATTGATGCTTAAATTCAAAAATAGTCTACTACATGTTGTGAATCAGAACATTATATTCATTTCAAGAACAATAATATTCCACCCTGCTTATATGCTACTTATATTTTGACCCACTTTTCATCAGCCCGACGATAACTATTTGAACAGACGTCTATATAATTCAATCTCAAATAATCCAAGACATTTTCGTCGGATAAAAAATTTGGAGTCAAAATTATTTTTGATTCAACGGATTTCGCGTCGAATTGATGTAAATAAAATATATATTTATTGAAGCGTGTTTGTATGATACTCATCTCTTTAAACAAATAAATAAATAGATAAATAACATCAAAAGCTCGACTTTCCATTCTTTAACCTTTTAGAATAAATAATATTTCCACAAAAAGTATTGCTTTTATTTGGGGTTGCAATATTAAACATAGACACTTTCCATATACCCACTGTTTTGCCGCCAACTATAAACAAATATAGATAAATGTTTCATTCATATTGTTAAATTGCCTCATTACTTGTTAAGTTCAATATTTATAATTATTGCGGCCTTTAAAATCGGAAATTAACATTTGAGAAACGTCTGATTTGTCTTGATAACATGTAAAATTATCTCGCGACTATTAAAATAAGTGCCTCTGGTGACATTCAATCTTCATTAAAAAGTCGAAATTGTTGATTAAAGTTAACATGTTTCAATTACCATATCAAAATTGTTTCACTGAAGTGGTTCCCGTGAAACACAATTACTCGTCTACACGATTTTCCGCATGGTATAAATACACATCAAGTGAAAGATCCCCCATAACACTCTTTACATCAATTCTTCAACATGAGTCGTTTCACAGTTCTGTTGGTCTTCCTGGTGGGGATGGTTTTCGCTGTAGACATCGGGTCCGCCGGGTGTAAGTCACAATAATATATACTCAACATTATATCATATAACATTAATCATATCGTAGATAAACAGTGTTTCTGTGTTTCAACAGTATACGATGTTGTAAAATTAAAATAATTAATTTTAAGAAGTTTGTTTATAATTAAAAATTAAATTTTTGCGGTTATTTATCATTTCAATTTAAATAACTCTAAGTTACAATTCACGTATTATATAACAATGAGGGGGGGGGGGGTTATATTCATAAATTGTAGATTTCTCTATTATAAAAATGTAATATTTTCTAAATTGTATTTCACTGTATAAAATAGTAACTAACTACATAACAATGAATACTCTATAATCATGATGCTAAATATTATAGCTATACTATGCCTAATAAAGAATGCAATGTATTATACTTAAATGATTAAACATCCGATATATCAAATGATACTTAATAGATACAAAATCAATAAATTATTTTATTCTATAAAATTTTAATGTTTGATTTAATAACTTTCTTTTATAAACGTGTTCATAATAATCATTTAAAGATTTTTTAATTTCATATAACTGATGATTATAACTATAATTAACACCCTTTCAGCTGAACAAGATTGCATTGAAATGTGTGAGGGTTGCGAAATCGATTACGACAAACAAACAGAGCATTGTGCCTGTGCGTTATGCAGCTGGAACGTCTGTAAGTTTATGAACAAATTCTCTATTATTAATAATTCTTTGTTTTACTTAATATATTTACAAAAATAATGTATTTTTACTTCCAGATAAGAGACTTGGAAGTAAGAAATTATGAATTAAAATTTCTGTATAGTTAATCAGTCACCTATTCTTTAACATATTATATTTATACTTTCAGAAAAGAGGATGTACTATACTTAGACAGAGATTAGATTGGAACGCCAAACTAATATTTTAACTCCATATTTTGATTTTGCTTCTTGATAACAACAAATCTGATACTATTAAGTAATAGACGTTTAAAATGCCCTACGTTGACATAACGTTTTTACAAATATAATATGATGCTAACATATTAAATTATGTTCCTGGTTTTATTATTTAAACAAATATTATCTTGTAAGAGTTTCAATAATTGCTTTAGCGGCATGCGTATAACCTTTTGTAATAATAACAGGAATCAGTAGGATATAAAAATTTATTTCTCTCTAAGAATTATGAAATAACTCAATTTACATTAAATAACAATATTGACAGTTATCAATATTTCACTTATAAAAAGGAATAATACTTTAAATTATGAAAAACAATTTATAATAGAATATATATATAACGCTTCGTGCGTGCTTTGTGAAAGTGATTTTGAAGTATAAAAGCAGGAATCAGTGGAAAATCTTGTTTAATACTTTTTTGTACATAGTAAAATGGACGTAAAAACTTGAAAGATAACATGAAAATCAGTTAGAACATTTGACGATGTTCCAATTCACAATAATTTGAAATCAATGCCACCACAGTTACTTCTTAGAAATGCGATTACGCGGTAAATTGATTATCTATTTACAAATAGTTATAAGAATATGGCCGAGGAAATCTTCTGTACATAATGAGTTTGAGTGTATTTATATCTAGTCTATAATACTACTCTTTGAACTATGCGTCATTAAGTAGGCGGCTGGCCATACCGCCAGGCACTCGACAGGGTCATTTTAATGAGCAGGCAATCACTTTCACAATAGGGCTCAAATAACAGGATCAGCATCAACAGACATAGCAACAGCGCTGTGATTGGCAGCGAAACCAAGAAGCCCCGGAGAAGTGTAGACCTCCTTTGAGGGGAGTGGGGTTCCGATACTTCTGGAGTTGGGTCGGCGGTTGTCACCTGCTGATGAAGGTGTTCATCCCTAGTCAGTGAAATTAAAAGGTCTGATGAGGTGGTGGTGTCAAGATCGTCATGACGATGGAAGTGCCACAGACGTCGGTGAGAGAGCGATGTACCAAGCCAACTGCTCTCCTCAGAATCTTGGAGGGTGCGACTGAAAAGTTGTTTAAGAAGAATGCATATTATTTTTCTTATAAACAACAAAACAACACGTAAACTAATCGTGAATGTAAATTAATTGATAAGCAATAAATTATACGAACTACTCTTATAATTTAATTATGTACAAATATTTATGGATCAAAAAAATTAAAAGGTTAATGCAGGTATTAAAATGTTATCTTAAAATTCGGAAAATAGTGAAAATTCTTTGTAATCTATTTTTAAGATATTTTTTATGGTGATTAAATTAAGTGAAAGTAGTTAAAAATTGCAAATATTGACTGTTACTAATCGAAATACACGCTTCATTGAACTCAAAATTGATTCAACCAACTTGAATTTATAGATTGAATTCCGCTCTTCTCATTGCAATAGTTATCTGCCTCTCATTACTGGTTTAGTTTATAATGTACATATATTTCAATTTAAATGGACAATTCAGTAAAATAGAAGCTAAAAAAAGCTAATAATGTATTCAAGGAAAGTAAAAATTAAATAAATATAAAAATTAGAGCTATAGGATACATAAAATATTATCAATTACATATGTGGAATAATTATTTCCATTTTTATTTGAAAATACAGTAAATATCAAAGTTCTGTCAAATCCAACATGAATGTAAATAATCAACATTGATCAATGCAAAATGAAAAATTGAAAAATCAGTAGCAATCAATGAAACCGCACTTTTAGCATAGCAAAATAATCACATACACCATATTTCCTCGACTTAATAAACATTATTACTACAAAACATAATAAAATTAATTAACATAAAAATATCTCTATGCAAAGTGAATAAATTAAAAAATAAAGAAAGTCTCTTTCAGATCCATACCCAAAATGAATAATTTTACTTCAGATTGGTGAAATATTTATTACAAAAACTGATTTTAACACGATTTTATTTTTCTAATTCTAAATTATACACGATTTTACTTTTCTAATTCTAAATTATCCACGGCGTAGTTACCACGAATCTATTAGTCCCATTTTAATAAAAAATACAACAGTGACACAAATTATCTAAATAGTTCTCCCAAATTCCGATAGATCCTCTCATTAATAAAACAACATTTGTCAGCTTCAACAAACTCTAATTTAATTCGTGTTGCTAAACTTATAAAGAAACAACAGAAAACCAACAAGCCATGCTAAAAACAACAACAACAACAAAATCAACAAATAACGATAAAGAAAAAAACGCAAATGAAAGCAAATGATCAAACTGAAGGAGGAAAATGTGCGAAAGAAATTTACTTGCGAATTGAGGACTCGTCATCAGGAAACGAAAGTTTCTGTCGAAAAATGAAGATATGCAAAATAGGTTAGGAAGATAGTTAGTATTTTTAAGTGCCTGTAAATGGAAAATTGCACTATTTAATTAATGAATTAAAACTATTGTTAGCAAATTTTATTTTTCAAATTTAGACTTGAAAATAATTATTATGTTAAATTGGTTACAGTTACTCTAAAACCTTCTAAAAGTTTTGAAAAATAGCGGATGATTATATTTTTACAGCGGTTAGTATATATCATCGACACGATACAGATGTTGGAGCATTACCTGCGATACTTGTGGACTTGAATGTTGGGAGAAGCTGTCTCCACGTGAAGTTGGACCCTGAAATTTGAACAATGGACCCAATTGCAATTTATAATAATTGAGTTGTTACATTTAATTTTCAAAATTTATGGATAAACTATATTAAGTAAAAACAAAATATTTTTAAAAAGAAATTCACCAATAATAGCATTGTTGGATATTATTTATAAACTATAAACACATATTTTTATCAATCAAATATGACTTTAAAATATAATTTTTACAATCGATAACCAATTAAATAGATTTATTGGGAAAGAGTAGGTAAGCTGATAGTGCAATCAATATACGCTAAACTAATCAAAACAATAAAATATCTGAGCGAGGAAACACCCAATTTAATGATTTGTGTAAAACTAGTTTGTTATAATAATGAGCCTTACTGCGACTTCTCGAGCGTTATCAGGCCCCCACACTGATGAGTCATACGGCAAACCTTCTTGTAAATCCTGACAAGCAGCCAGCTGATTGGCTGCCAAACTTGCCAACTTCTCTAGCTGAGTGTGGCGATGAGTTAACTCAGTTGACCAATCAGCTCGCGGCACACTACCCGAATCCATCACCACACGGATATGACTCAACCATCGATTGATGAGATCTTCACAGTTGGTTATGCGTCTTTCGGCACTAGCTAACTGAACAAGACGATCACGTCGACCACTCGCTGTCGTGGGAACCGTTGAGTCCAGTTGGTCAGAGGAAACGGTGAGATCTTCCAAGAGGGAGGCCAGCAGATCCTTTAGCTCGGAGCATTCAACGAATTTCTGAAAAATGTTCAGTAATCAATGGAATACTTATGGAAACATTGTGTGTCGTGTCTTCAAGAGCATACCTGCTGCACAAGTGTGATCCAGGATCGCACTCCAGCGTAAACCTTCCTCCAAGTCTCGCCTACGTTGGCCAACTCTCGAGCCATCTCCTCTGCTCGCAAATCGTCCTGCCTTGACTCGAATCCTTCGGACTGCCTGTGAAGCGATCCAGATTCCGTGGTCTCCGCATGGATACGACGAAGCTCCTGGTCATGGTCTTCTAGAGAGGCTAAAAAGTTGGTCAACTCCTCGCAATACTCGTGCAATTGATTAAGATTCACGGCTGCAGGGGGGTCGCATATGTAGAAAATGAAAGTCCGCTCTCAGATTACTTCAAAAACACTAATTAAACTTACTAGAATCACTAGGAGACTCTTCCAAATGTTTATTTGCTGTGTTGACAAGATTACAGGCCTCGCTCGACCAATCTCGCATGCGCAGCACACGAGTGGACAGGTCGATCATTCTAGCCGACAGATTGACGCCTGTGGATGGCTCCTCCTCGCCCTCAGGATAGGACAAGTCCCGGTCCTCCAGCGGAAAAGAACCCGCGTTAGCTCGCATTCGGGCATCTTTCGCTTCGGCCTGAATTAGAAGAGCCTTCCAACGATTGACAACACCTGGAAGATGAAGACAAGTACGGATTAAATGGATTTCAACATTCACAAATGTTGATATAAGAAATATGCAATCAGGTTTGAGAATAATGGAAAGTTGGGATGTATGTGATGTCATACCTTGGACCATGGAGTGACCCCCAACCATACGTGTGATTCCAGTTTCGGCTTTAATTCTATCCTCCAGCATGTGAATCTTTCGAATACTCTCTTCACATTCGTGAAATATATGAGACTGAAGAAGAACAAGAAATAGCAACATACGATATCTAAAAATAATATCATCGGCTTATCAATGCAAACTTACATAATTCTCCAGGTGTAGTTGACCAACCCTAAGAGTGTCAGCATCAGGTGTTCGGCACCGAAGTCTTTCTTCTCCAGCATCCAGTACCGCTTGAGTGCTGCCTACAGCCTCCTCCAGTGAGTCTATGAAGGCTTCCACACGAGCGAAATCTTCTCCATCAGAGATGGCTGTGGCTCCCCGACTGGGTGATGAGTCCCCACTCGATCCCAGATTAAGAGCAGGAACTGGCTGACCTGTGGGCCAACCAGACACGGTGCGAGCACTCGAGGGGGGGCTGTTGTTGTCACGTGGGTGCTGGAATAGGCAAAGAAGATGGTCAAAACAATACTTAAATTCACCATAATTTGAGCTACTTACGGTTTTGGTTAAAGGCGAACGGGGCTGACGTTGTTGCGATGATGTTGATGATGCCGCGTAGCCTGGTGAGAAGAATCTAGGAGTTGTTGGACTGCTCTGATTCTCTTGTGGAGTCTGTTGTTGGGTCCATGGTGACAGGGGGGATGAATGCGCGATAGGAATAGAGCTAGGACTGGGAGAACTTGGTGGAGAGATGTGCAGTTGGAATGATGAAGTCGATGGTGCGGCCTGAAAATCGGTCAAAGGATCATACAGATTTAATCTGATGTCGTAAAGTGAATTAGTAAAGGTTACCCTTCTTCGGTTTCGCCCACGGCCACGTTCTTTCATAGCTCTTGGAAGAGTCTGCGATTGTTGACCACCGCCAACGTTGACTTCGGACAGCGAAGGACTGCCACCTCTCCTCCCGGCGAAGGTACGGTTCCCTCTAGGTGACAAACTGGCCCGACTCCCAGCACCCCGTCGACCCTGTCGTTGAGGACTGCCCTCCGGTGTCAGACGACCCAGACCACTGGGATGCGCCAACTCCTCCAACCGCGCGACAACTGCCTCATTTTCGGCATGGAAGCGGTTAGCGGCGACTCTTGACGGCCCGCTAGAGGCAGCCTTTTCCAACCGTCCAAGGAGGCGTTGGTTGTCCCGACGAAAACGAAGCAGTTCCCCAGCAAGATGTTCCGCCTCTCCGCTGTTCACTTGGTCCAGACGCATCAAGGCAGTGCCTCTGGTCTCGATATATCCGAGTTTATCCAGTTGAGCAGTCAGATGATCGTGAATTATCTGTTAAACGGATCCAAGGTGTGCATTAAAAATTCCTTCAATGGCATGAAAAACTAAAAAGTAAGAAGTAGAATTGACAACCTACCGAAAGTTCTTCGAGTTTGGGACCCTCAGCTGACTGCATTTGGTCAACTACTGAAGCCTCCCATTCTTCCACTTGTTCTCGGGCGCGACACAAGTCTTCTTGAATGCCCAACGCTTGTCGCATCCGAGCAACTGTCGCTTCGGTTGAGTCACGGGCATCTTCCATTCGGTTGGTCATTGTGGACACCCAGGAGGAAAGTTTTCCAGCAGCATCAGTTCTCTGAGCAAACTCAAGAGTCTTGAAAACTCGTGTGATGTTCTCCAAATCAGAAAATTTATCCAGAATAGCTGTGTGCATACCCTAAAAAGAACAATTATGAGTTGAAAGAGACGACAATATTAATGCAAGCAGAAATTAATATATTTACTTCAGCTCTTTGCAAATCATCTTCCAAATCTCCGCCTTGTCGAGAAGTGTTCTGTTGGGTGTGCTGATCAGCCAACCAGTCGTCCAAACATTGAAGTTCAGATTTGATATTTTGCCATTTTTTCCAAGTGTCCTCGATTCTGAATGTATGTTGTAGGAAAATACTTAATTATATAAGTTCGAAATACGCAATTTTTGTAAATAACGTCTTACCCAAATTTTCTGTCCTTGGTGTTGGCACAGATAGTCTGCCATCGGGACTGGAGAGTCTGTGTTGCCTGTTGGATGCTTTCTTTTTCCGGGGTTGAAGGACAGGCTTCCCGGTCATGGAGTAGCACTTGACACAGATTGAGAACTGCTGAGACCCCAGAGTTACGAGCGTCTACCTCCGATTGTAACATCTTTATAGAACAACACAAGAACGTCATTGTTTGTGGTAAAGATAACACTATACACCCCTTTTCAATGAGCTACAATTTGAGACGAGGGCAAACCTGTTGATCATGTAGTCGCGTTTGGATATCCTGAAAGTCGCAGACTTGATATCTCACAGGAGCAGTCAACGCCTTCTCCACCGTGACGAACCAGTTCTTCAGATTCGTCATCTTCTCCTCTAACTGACGCACTATAGCTAGAGTCGACTGCAGTCGTTTCATGCGAGAGTCTGCCGACTCGACCAACACCTCCCAGGATTCTTCCAATTTGTTCACTCGATAGAGAATGTCTTTGGCGCGGGCGTCGTTGCTGGCGGCTTTGAGACGGCGACCTTGGGTCACCACTTCATCTTTCCGTGAACCAATATGGTGAATATCCTCCTTGTAGTCCTTGAAACACATTTGATAGAATAGTTTAGGACAGCAAGAGAATGCTTCAAATAAAACTGAAAAACTCACATTTTGCAGGCGGAAAATGAAATCTTCGATCTGAACTTGATGGGTTTCATTAACTCTCTGTTGCATGTTTTCAATGGAGTCGGACACCTCCCGAAAGTTGTCTGTGAAGATACGCCATTCGTCCATTCCGGCAGCTAGTGTTGCCTCTCTGCGATATAGCCTATAGAATAGCTCGGACCACTGCTTACCCAACAGGTCGACACGTTCGGCCAAAACCCGACCATCCTCAGGTGTTAAGGACTTGATCAACGTGCCACGGAGGGTTTCTATTCGTTTGCGCTGGCTTAAACGGGTTTCAAACCCGGCCACGTATTCCTAACAAATTAAAGTTTCGGACACTTGTTTTATAGCTCTTAAAATTCGATAAGATGATTATACAACACTAACCTTGGCTTTCTGCATGTGCAGATGCATCTCGTTATAATGAGTTGGCAGAGTAGAGGTAAGGAAACCACGAACCTCCTGCAACCAGGTAATCAGGTGAACAACACCCTCGTCCAACTCACTCCACGATGCCTCAAGGTCAGTTACACGGTTTCTACAGCGTTCCAAGAGGTCAAGAATGCGAGCCCAGTGTTCCTTCAGTCCAGAGAGTTGCTGGCGAATATCCTGACGTGTCGTCGATTCGGATATCTGTTCCAACATGCGTCCACAATCATGGCAATGTTGGTAAACGGTTTCGTGGCCCAGAATCTCCCGTTCTAACAGGCAAACCTGTCCTGACAGCACATGTAGGTGATCCACTGACGTTATCTGTCAAAAATGGATGAAAATTGCTTTTAACAGTTCCAAATAACACCGTCCACACAATATTAGAATACCTGAAAGTCATAGGCATGCATGCGATCTTCCAGAGACGAAAACCACTCATTCATTCGGCGACATAGACTATCGAAGGTGCTCCAGTAGGCGATATTACTGTCGATAAGAGCCTTTCGTTGTCCAGTTTGTCGCAGGACCATATCCCATTGTTCCTCCAGTAAGGACAATTTGTGTTCGAAGTCTAGTTTCTCGTCCGCCGGGCATAGAGCCAACAATTGGCGACCTTCACTGGTCAAGGATGACAAAAGATGCTCTTTGCTCGACAACGTCAAAAAGAAACACTGGAAAGAAAATACGTTAATTAATACAATTATAACAATAAAAACTACTATCCTATCATTTACGCACTTCAAAGATATTTTGTTGTTGTATAAGATTTGGTCTGCTACCAGCAACCTCCACAGTCAAATCGTTCTCTGTTGTATCTAGGAACTTCTTCCACTCTTTACAAGTGTCCACAAAACTGCGTCTCTCTGATGCCACCTCCTCTAATGCACAAAGACGACCAGCTACAGCTGCCCTTCTCTGTTCCCAATTGGCTGATATCTCCGCCAATAAGACGGCGTCTGACCCGGAAGTTAATCGTTCGTGTATCAAGTTTGACAGACGATCGATGGAAGATCTAATAAAAGAATCCACTGTTTAGAATAATTCAAAATAATCAAAAGTATAAATTATCTCACCTGTTCATTCTAAATTGTTCCAAGAGTTCCACTAACTCAGCACCCCTTTCTTCCAATTTTTCATCTGGATCTCGTGCAGTGGGCTCAAGTTTCGACAATTCCTGCCTTACTTTTTCAAGGAAGGTTGCCAACCGTCCAGAAATATCCTCAATGCCAGATCTCGACTGTTGTAATCCTTCGAGCTGATTTATTTTGGTGGACACATCGACTTTAAGAGTTCGAACTCTTTGAATTAATAGTGTTTCCGTGGCTGTGACACGAGCCATTGTAGTGGTGTCCATTGAAGAGGCCAATCCCGAACTCTGCTCGCCAATTCTCGCCACCTTTTGTTCATAGTAGCGATCCAATTGACCGGAAATACCCCGACATCGACGTGAGCCCTCTTGTAAAACTCCAATCGGAGTTCTTTCAGCGTCGCAACAAAGTTCAGAGACTTCCGTCTCTTTGGCAGACAACCAGGCCAAACACTCGGCTAAATTGCCTTCATACACATTCCATAGGACACCAAGATCCTCCAGTGATCTAATTTTGGAATTCAGTCGAAGGACAAGTTTTGCTACATTTTCGTTAATTCGATTTTTGGATTGCTTCACGGTGTTGATGTGGGGACCAGTGACTACGGTTACTACCCGGTCAGCAATTCTGTTCAACACTGCAATAGGTCCATCTCTGTCTTCCAGGAAATTACGTAGACGCAGAAGATTTCTGGTCGTGCTTGCAAAAAGTTGGCGATCCCCTCTAATGAGATCTTGACGAGTGACCGATGTTTCAACTTCTGCTAGAAGCAAATTTGCTTTTATCAATGCTTGCTGATAGTTTTTCCAGTGTGACAAAGTCTCAGAAATTGAGTCTACCGAATTATGTGCTTCTGTGCACACTCGAGAAAGTCTAGTTTCTAAATCACGCAATTTTGATCTGATATATGTTTCATCAATTTTGAGATCACATTGCACGTTCATGACGAATGAGGCTTCTTCTTGAATAGCCTCAAGATCCTCCGTTTTATGGTTAACATCTTCTTTGAGAACCTATAACACCAAAAGAAACATTAACATATTGTTATACTATTCAAATTTGGCAGGAATATAGAAATGATATAATTACCTTAGCTTCTAGCAGTGCGTCAGCCGTGTCTTCAAATTCACGAATCCTTGATCCAGTTTCTCCTAGCCAGTCCTGAAGTCGCTGTGTCCAGGCATCCAGATTTTGCCATCGACACAAAACTTGAGTCCATTGTTCCAGAGTTTCCGACTTTACTACCTGACACAAGAGATCCCAGGACTCCTCAAATTTAATCAAACCAGTCTTATCCTGGGAGGACTCCGCTAGAACGCGCACCCTAAGCGCATCCACTAGGGACTCGTGAATAGAAACGTCAGACATATGTCCACGCATGGCCTCGACCAAGTCCTGAAGGTCACTTGCTGTGGCCAGAACTTGTTCTTGTCGCTCAGCAGCCCAGACGCCTTGATTCAATGACCACTCAATAAGTCCTGACAAGAGAATACTCGATTTCTGGTTGGTCATCAATCGGCGAATGATATCAGTCTCCAATTCATCGACTTCAGATGTCACCTGCTGCCAGGCCTCCTCCAATTGACCCAGATTTTCGTCCAATTTGTGACCATCCATCTGCACGCAACGTGACAGTCGTGTTCCAGTCTCCATAACCTCCTCTTTTAGGCGGGACTGGTGTAGTATTTCCTTTCGCATTGCAGAAAGCAGTTCCATTTCCACAAAAGTATCGCTTTCTTCGCCTTCCTCTCGTGAACCACCAACGGTAATCACTCCGCGACGAGCATCCACTATCTTTTGCTTGAGAGTAAACAGCCACTGACTCAACCGAAGAACATCCACCTCAAAATGGCCCGACAGATCCAGGTAATCGCTCAACGAGTTGTGCTCAGCAGAGGTCGTTTCCGTCACTCTAACCCAAGCTTCGGCAAAACTCGCCAGTTCTTCCTCAAGCGGTGGACAGCTAATTTGGCGTAATATCTGACGTCCACTTTCCAGAGCTTCGTACATTTGGCCTCTTTGGTCACGTATTCGGACAACAATTTGACCAAGAACATCGCGACGTCGATGTGCGGTATCTGGCGACTCCGAATTGGCATCAGCGCTTGGAATCTCCTTGGCCATCAACACAAGCCACTCTGGAAGCAATACAAAGTAAATGTATGGTACAAACGTGTGCACAAAGATCAAGGAAAACGTGTTTCTGTGAATACCTCTAATTTCAATGAATTTTGAATCAAAACTTGTCCAATGCTCAGTGAGTGCACAGAGCTCCTCTTCGCGAGCGTGCGAGATCTCTTCAAGTAGACAGCTCTCCTCAAGAAGAGCGTCGTGTCTCACTGTCAACTCCTCCACTTTCAGGGGATTCATGCGAAGTCGTAGGTCATCCAGGGTCATCCGATGAACGTCCAGATCAGAGAAAAAGTTCTGAATGTAAATATAACCGTTTTGAAGTTGAGAATGTTAGAAACCACAGAAAGGAAATGTTTTCATACCCGGTGTTGACTAAGGAGAGTGTGTAGATCATTTAACCCATCAACCGGGCCCCATTGAGTATCGAGGGAGCTTCTTCCTGTCAGTAGAAACTCAGAAAACTCATGAAGAAGCCGGTCGTAATGGGACGAAAGAAGGGCCCTCTGAGCAAGATCCTCTCGGTAATGACTTGCCTGAAATGTCAGCTTCAATTAATTCAATGTAATCATTAATCGAAATTTGTTATCAATTATATATATATTTATAGGTTTCTCCTGAGCTGTAGTGATATACACAAGTTCTGTTCAGGAAGTTTACCTTCGGCATTGTAAATTAGTTAAATAGTGTTATCCAGTATTATAGAGCTTGCTACTTAAATACTTACTCATGTTATCAATTGTGTATAAAATCGTAAACTTCTTTACAAATTTAAATATATTATCAGCATATACTATTATTTTTGAAAGACAAAATTCTCTTTAACAAATTTTATTTTTAAAATTCTAAAATATTGAAAATTATATTTAAAAATTGCCTTTTTTCATTGAATAGTTTTGAAGCAAATTTTCACCGAAAAAGCAACAACAAAAATGTTGGGTAACATTCATTCTTCTGAACATAAAGCCGAAGATAGAAAATCATATAACAAATTTATGGATGGGTAAATAAATTTTAAAATAACTATTAATATAAAGATATATGCCACTCATATAATTAATCAGTGCTCTAAGTCTAAAAATAATATTAAATTAGATTATTTCCAAAGTTTAATATATAATTTATTTTTGTATTCCATATTAATAAAATTGTGTGCTTTAATTGTGTACTGTAATAATTTCATTGTGTAAAAATCCTGACTCATTTTAAGTAGAGAGAAAGTTTATATTTAATAACTAACGAACTAATTATAAATAAAATATAGCATTTAAACACCACCAAATGAATAGACAGGTCAGAGAGATATTTAACTTACCAGAGGTACAGCCTGTAATGCCGTCTAAGAAGCAGAATGTTATTGAAGTTAGAATTATTGTTAATTTTAGGAAAAATGTAGAATAATAAAACATCTTTTTAAAGGTTAAATTGTATGAAAGTCTCGGAAAACTCACCCGAATACTGAGCTCTTCCCATTCTCCTCGAAGATCGGATATCTCAGAAGAAGGTAGCTGTATGAAAGGGCTTCGACGCAGAATCTCCTCACCTTTCTTGGTGAGCTCAGACAAGGTGACCCCATAGACATGAATTAATTCCTCCAACATCTGAATACACAAATCAATGCTTTAATAGTAGGCCAATCAGCGATTGAGGGGTGCATAAACACACACACACGAAGCGGCAGTCAAATAAATACCTCACGATCCTTGGTCAATTCTTCAATAGGCACGCCGGCCTTCCTAGCATCGTCGAGCTTTGCTTGCGCTGCCCTGAGAGCTTCCTTGACATCGCGCACTTGGTCGGCATGGTCTGTAAGTTGGGCGGTGGCCTGTTCCACCGTCTGGCGTCTGTCCTGTGTTTCCATGCGCAAGAGTTGGCATCGATCGTGAAGGCTGGCTAGACAGCGATTGGCTGGATCTCGACGGACTTCTGGCACTGTTATTAGTAAATCGCTGGTGATATTGGAAAGGCTGGCCAATGAGCTGATGACACGACTTAGCTCCTGTTCGATTGGCTGGTGGATACACGAAGTGGTTATGGTAATTATAGTAAATAAAAATTGTATTTTGTAAGGTATCTAGGCTAAAATCTGTTCATCAAATAATTGAAAACGATTTGAAATATTTATAATATAAGTTTTAATCAATAAACCATAATTTATTCATAGATATCGAACTCGGACAGACTGATAAACTGTAGGTATATATGGTTGAGTAGTTTGAATTATTTTCGATCAATGATAACAGCCAAATTTGATATAAAAAAATTTAATTAATAAAATTTAAGATTATTTAAATACAATTGAATATCTCTTTTATTTATTGCAAATTTCAATTTATTCAACAAAAAACCTACAAATCAATACTTACAATAATATCTTATTTCACATATCAATATTTATTTTTAGCCGTAGAAATCTAAGATAATAGAAGCATTGATATAGTAATAATATTTAGTTAATTATTTACGATATCAATGGTAAGTAATATTTGATAGATCGTTGTAGCCCAGATATAATTAATACTTTGCATTTATTTTTATATACTTTTTATTATTAATATTAACTATAGTTCATTTCAATGGAAACATAAATTTGTTATTACATTAGTATTAATCTCACATTATGACTATCAAGGGATTTATATATCAATCAAAACTCAGAATTATGTTCGTGAATGGTCAAAATAATGTCTAAATAGTAAATAGTATATATCTAATAGTTTGATAACTGACAAAAAAATTATATTATCATATTTCCATTTCCTTAGTTTACTATAAATTAATATTTTGTAGATAACTTTTTTAAAAGTGAAAACTAAAGTGTTATATAATAAATATAATTATATATATAATTATATATTATAATTATCAATTATATAATTATATAATTATATAATTATATATATAAAGTGCACGTAATAAATATCAAATGTGTTCACAGCAAAGGTCTAATACTAATTGCCATATCAATGCCTACAATTGAGGGTCTACTTCCATGTGATAGGTAGGACGCTTTTGGATATTTATGGAATAATTAATATATAGAATTGATGAAAATAAAATTATTTAACGCAAATTTAAAAAAAATCAGTTAGTCCTTCTTAAAATAGAAACAATAAAAATTTAACGAAAAATTTCGAAATTGTTTTTACAATAAAAAAATCCAAGAATTGCTTTAATTGGAAACACACTAGAATGCAAAATATATGAGTTATCAATTAAGTTGTGGTAACCTCCAGCTCCTTGACATCTTGACCTAACGTTCGGATCTCCAAGCCGTCGAGACAGGACGCGAAAGACTCCACAACATGCTGGGCCAACTCCTCAGTTTGGTAGCGGGCTCGCGTCTCCTCTGGGGTGCCCAGTTCCAACTCCTCGCGACAGAGCTCCGTCCAACTGGACTCAAGAGCCGACAGCGCTTCACACACCTGACCCCACAAAGGTTCCGCATCGGTGAGACGGCTGGGCAGGTCTTTGGAGTACACCGCGGGAGTCAGACCCTGTGCGATGGGGAAACAGCAGAAGCATTAATGTATTGTGTTTAATAAGAGTTTTTGAGAGCTAGCTATGGAACTCGTGGAGCTACCTCCTCTGCGATTCTTCTCAGCATGTCCTTGAGCTGGTCCCGCTGGTCCACAAGTCTGCGAGACAGCTCCACCCACCGCGTTGACAGCTGGTGCTCCACCTGAGCCAGGGGCGGTTCAACAACTTCGGGGGCCTTCTCCTCCGTTAGGGCATCTTCTAAGAAGGTTACACGTCGTTGGACGTCGCTCAATAGACGCTGTTGTTCAGACAGTTCGAAGGATAATTTCTGTCAGAAGACAAATTCACTCAATTAGATTTCATGATAACAAAAAAAATTTCAAATCTCAAATGCAGTGTGATCACAATGTTTCTCATAAGAAAATAGTCTTGTACCTCTGACGCTTGTTTCTCTTCTTCTCTAATATTTTGACCCAGTTGAGCGGCATCTTCGGTATCCATGGAGTCCTGTTTGCTTCGCTCAAGAAGATTCTCCAACTCCTCCACATCGTTGTTAGTCCTCGTTTCTAGAAGGGGCGCTGAGGAATCTAGCGAACTGTAGAACAAAAAGTGACGGTTTGAATTCGATCAACTTCACCTAAACTTGGATGGTTTATTCACTCACCGGATGGCTTCCTTAAGGGCTGTGATTTCATCTATTGTTGACGATTTAACCGACTCCAATGAGGTCCGCAAATCATTTAGCGCAGTCTCAGAAGAACTGACGACACTTTGATCCAATTGGTCCTCCATTGTTTGAGACAGTGCGAGCCAACAGTCTTCCAAAATCAAAGACTGACCGTCAAGTTCGTCGGAGAAGGCAATGCTAGAATCCAATTTCGCAGCTAGTTGCTCTTGGCTGTCGCCTGGGGCGATTTCTTCTGAATGCCGGTCACTGGATTTAGTTAGCCAATCGTTGATTGCTGCAATACCGAGGACCAATCGATTCTCAGCATCTAGCTGGCGGGCAATATCCCGTTGCTTTGACTGAAAATATAAATTGTTTTCATGTATAAATTTAAAAATGTAAATCCAATATTCAGTATGCAACAAACCTCATTATTTCTCTTCATTGTTTCGACCAATTCGGTCAAAATGTTGGCCTGTTGCAGAAGGGACGCCAGCGAATCTGATATTGCGCTTTTGTCTTCTATAGATGCTTTGTTCATTTCTAAATTACCAGTGACTCGAATTTTATTCACTTCTTCGATAAGTTGGTCAACCTGAGAAAAGAAAAATATACAGATGTATACAAAAACATTTTCTAATTTATATTATATGAATTACCTCTTTGAAGGCCATTGGCCAATTGATTGCATCCAGATTTGGAGATTCCAATTCAGTTTGGATCTGGTTTACTTTTATCATTGCCTGAGAGATACGTTCGTAGAGGTTTTGTGATTCATCATCAACATTGTCTTCTGATTGAAGATCTTCGAATGGACAGTGAACCACAAGCATTTCATCGGCAGCTATGGCTAATGTGGTATCATTCAAAGTATAGGTCTGGTTAGGTCCCACTAAAACACACTCGCCACTGGTGATTATTTGTGTTTTACAATCAATAGTCAAAACCTCTTCTGAGTTTACAGACAAATTACGTACATGCCTTAAACGTATCATATTCAGCGGAATAAGAACACTCCTGGCAGACAAAGCAAAATTTGAATCTCGAATGGTCAACTTGTCACTAGGAGACAGCATGATTGGAGACAAATTGGATAAGACGGTTTCTGATCCATTGATTGTAACTAATTGACCCAATTCAAGCCAAACAATTGGGACAAGTTCTTGACACATTTTCATCGAGCCATGGAAAATAAACAAAGAGTCAACTGGAGGCTTATACAAAGTTTCATCAACGACAAATTCATCGTCTTCACGAACAATAAACAATTCTCCAGGTTTAATTGGTCGACTCAACATTCCCGACTGTCCAACACGTGAATTGGGATGAAGCTCGATCCAAACACGATGTTGTCTACGATTCAATATAGAACCAAAGTTGGGCCCATAAGAACCTACAAAAATGACGTCTTTACTTTCAACGATTGGTTTACACAGCTCAGATCCAATATTTAAAAATTGACCAGGTTTTAATATTTGTTGCGTTCCTTCCACCAAATGAGTGAGAGCCACGTCAGAAATAAAAAAAGGTTCAAAAGTAAAATCCATGTTAAAATACTCAACAAACTCTTCAAAAACACTTAAAGAATCTGAAAATTTATAACCTATTGAAGATAACATAGATGTTTCGATTTCAGCAGCCTTTGAAACTGTACCTATAGTATCAGGTTCAGCGATCTTGGTAGTCGGTACTTCTGTAAGTGCTGATGTTTCTACTGATTCAACAGGTTTCTCCATATCTACAGTTTCTAATGATTCTGCTTCTAATTCTGGTTCAGTTGGTTTAACTTCTGATGGACCTTCTTCTAAAGATGAACCTTCCACGTCTTCAACAGGTTCTTCAGCATCAGGCTGACTTTCTTCAGGAAGCAATTCAGCTGTTTTTTGCTCTACTTGAGAATCTGTATCATCAGTAATTGAATCAACATCTTCTTCAAAAACAACTCCTTGTTTGTCATCTAAATCAGCAGATTCTTCGACTTCATCAGGTGAGAGTTCAGTTGTGTCGGCAACA
>JAUZNC010034880.1:0-40895 GCA_034780395.1 Vannuccia rotundouncinata
CGACCAATCAGAAGCCAGATAGGTCACGTGAATCTCTCGACCAATCAGAAGACGAATTGGTTGGAATATGCTCCTTTCCTACTACTGATTTATCATCCGTATTCCACCTCGGTTGATAATTTACCATTTCTAAGGGGCTGTTTAAACTGTGTTTAATTACATCAACAAATGTATAAGATACGATTTTTTGTAACTGATTTTAAAGGCTTCTTATACATATTATAGTTTTTATTAATATTAAAAAAAATTAGGAAAGTCTGACAAAATAAAAAAGAGACTAACTCGTGTGTTTAAAATTAAATTCACATTTTAGATATTTTACTTAATTTTATTTTTTATAATTCAAAGCTTCGTTCCAGTTCCAACCTTTGCAAAGAAAGTTTTCCTTTCTGCAAACTATAGTTTGTTCTCGTGTCAAGGATTTTATAGTCGATATAATCTCATACAGGCATCAAATCATAATTAAATTGAAAACTTTATATAAGTTTAATTATTAATAATTAATTCTTTACAGGTGTTTTTTATTGAATTTTCGAAAATATAAGTACCTAATTTATTTTCGCTCCCGTCCATCCAATTTTAAATAAATTTTCCTATTTGCTTTCTCCACATTATCTCAGTAAATCCATGGAGCTCAAATGTGACCCATATATTGACCTGTCTACAGCCTCCATCACCTTGGATAGGAACGCCCTTCTAACAACAGTAATTAAACGGGATATTTGGCCTCTAATTGATCATCAGCTCTTAACTAAAGCAGGGACCCAATGATCTACACTTACCCAACGAACTTCAAAAATGTTTTAGATCGTTCATTATTTTGTAAATTATATTATGTTAAGCATTTTTAAACGGCTCTGGTTAACGCCATAAGGATTACCGTTGTCTGACTAACGTTTCTAATTTTATGTGAATATATGTGCAGTAGATAGGTCCAATATAGTAAGTTCTAGTTTTCTGTGTAAATATGTAAAGTTTTTGAAATGGATTTAAATGTAAATATGATTTTAGAAATATATTAGATTAATACATAACCAAATTTTGTATTTATTTATATTCTCTCCAATTATTTTTTATGTACACATTGCATATAAAGACTTATTTCAATTTGGTTAAAATGTAAAATATTAGATACTTTAATTCTATGCCATTTAAATCTAAATTGTTATAATCTTTGATATAGAGATAATTTAACTGCATTATTGGCTAATAGAAGAAATAAAATTAACCTCTAGATCCATCCACAAGTTGTTTTTCTTCTCTGTTGTGGACCCACCTTTTTATTTATATGTATTTAGTAACTAACTTTTGTAGGAATTAATATAACTTGATTGATAGTACTATTTTAAATATTTGGAATAAATGATAATAAAAATGTATTTAAAAAAATAGACATAATATGTCTTCAGTAATTCTGATAGATATCGATTTTATCCTATATTGGTAAATTTTTTCAAGTTATATTTAATATAGATATAAAACTTTAAATAAAAATTCTGTCTCTCCTATTGCGAGTATAGAAAATCGAACGATTTTTATGACAATGAACAGTAAACTAGCAAACATGTTCTTTTAACTGTGCACTTTGGACTAGAAATGTAAAAATTGCTTCCAATTTTAGAATATTTAATCTGATATATCTAAGTAATGGTAATATTAACGAAATTGAAAATTTCACAATCCATGTATTAATACTAATCATTCCTTTTTTTATGTAAACCTCAAATTTGAAATATAAAGATGTTAAAAAATGCTTTAAATTATTCGTTTTTCGACTAATTTTAGATCAAAAGCTAAATAAATCTACGTTTATATTTAATTTTATTCAAATTCAGCCCATTTAAATGTATAATGAAAAAATTATCAAAATCGGTGGAAGTTCAGGGGTAGTTATTGGGTCTGAAGAAGAGGAAGAATGATTACGAAAAATGTCGATTTTTGAGAGTCTAACTAAAGATCTATAAAAGATATCAACGTGGAATATTGATGGAGTTGCGACGTCGCTATCCAACGCATATAAAATTATGTCGACACCTCTTACAGAAACTACTTATATATCTCCTCAACCTCTATTTAACTGCATCTAAACTGACCTCCCTATTTCTCTACAGCATTTATATTATTATATTATTATTATGTCTGTGTCCGTAACTTTTTGGATTCCCACAGTTGATCAGAATATGTTCATACTATTTAAAAATATCTATATACATACTTTGCATAATCTTCAATAATCATTTAAAAGAATTGTGTTTATTATGTTATCAATTAAAATAAATTCATAGAACTTCTAAAAGAGAAATTGGAATGAAAAAAATACAATAAATTTCGATAAATTTAGTTTTACTTGAGTGGGCATCTCTGATCAAACATTAAAAATGAAATATACTTGAAATGTACTTGAAATAAATATTATGAATTTGTAACTATTCAGTGGTTGTTGACAACTGTTGAAATAAAAAATTAGTTGACACTCCATTAAATTTCATAGGTTGATATTACATGTCTGTGTACTTCAAGTAATTACAACCTGCAGTTCAATACCTACGTGTTACCTTTCGCGTGTTCGTTTATATCGTGAAGACATGAGTAGATAGATATAGAGCAGTTCGAACCATAATATAAATCACAATTTGATCATTATTAATAAATGGAGTTATTAGAAAAATTTACAAGTTTACCGGACACCGACGATTTCTTTGATGAAGATGAAAAAGTTTACGATAACCTTATCAAATATCGAATTAAACCGATCGGTAAATGGCAACTGATTGTGTTTTTACTTTTGATCGGTCCATCTGGGGTTCCCATGGTTCTTTTCCCAGCATTTACAACATCTATTAATATTCCCCACCGTTGTAGAATGCCACAATTGGAAGCCCTTGGAACTTTAACTTACGATCAGATCACTAACTTGACAATCCCAATGAAGTCAGAACAAGATTTAATGTCTAATTCCGGTCAGATTTATAAGCCGTGTCTTCAATATGACACTTCCTGGCTTGACACGCTTCTTAAATCTAACGTAACCTCTTTTGAAGAATTGAGTCAGAGAAGACCAGCACTTAACGACAGTCAAGAGCTTCAATGTGCAAATGGCTACACAATGGATTTATCAAAGCCTGAATTCAGAGGCTCAGCACTGGAAACCTTCAACATGGTTTGTGACAGATCGTTTATGGCTCCATTGAGTAACACCGTGTATCTGATTAGTCAAACTGTAGCTTGCCTCGTGACCGGTCACTTTTCGGACCGCTACGGACGTAAACGAGTGATGGTTGTTTTTGGCATCATCCAAATGATATCTGCATTTCTTGTTTCTTTCAGTTCCAATGTCTACATGTTGTATATCTTTCGGATGATTATTGGGTTTTGTTCCATTACTGTTTATACCGTGGGTTCCATACTTATAGTTGAAATGACTAACAGTAAATACAGAAATCTTTTCACATCAATTTCGTCAACAGCTTTTGGATTCGTTTTTGGTTCAATGTTTGTTGGTGCAGCTTATTTGTTTCAAGACTGGCGGTTTTTGCACGCATTTCTCGGTCTTTTAACAGTTCCCACAATTTTTTTCCACCAATTTATGAATGAAAGCCCTCGATGGCTTTTTACGGTGGGTCGAGGTAAAGAGGCCGTGGCTGAAATACAGAAAGGCATTAAAATGAATAATCCAGAAGCGAAGCTTACCGAACAAGAAGAAATTGATTTAATTGGAAAATTGCAGGTTGTCCGTTCTTCAGAGTCATTTAAACAAAAAATGTTAAAAATTGTTATACTTTTCAAAACTCGAGAAATGGTTCGTCGTACTTCAATTCTGGCTTTCGTATTTTTTTCGCATGGGTTGGTTTACTATGGAACAACTTTTTATTCTGTAAAGCTTAAAGGAAATCGTTACTTAATGTTCTGGATTGTTTGCGTTTTTGCGATTCCAGCCAATCTTCTACAGTTCATTCTCTATCATAAATTTCAACGAAAACGATCGCTGGTGGTAATGATATTCTTACTCGTTCCATTGTTCATCGCTGTTATGGTTTATCAGGTTTGTCAAATTTGGTCTTATCATAATTGCAATAATATTATTACAAATTTGATTTAAATTTATCGGTATGGTTTAAAATTGTCAAGTTACATTAAACACCATATATACTTTATACAATTGTATAATGAAATGTTTTATACAATTTTTATTAAAATATTCAATTATTAAGAACGTCTAAAGTATATTAATATAAAATTTGGTTATGGTTATGATGGTTGTATAAAGACAAACGTAATTACTTTTATTACTATGTGTATATAATTTAATAATTTATATCCTATATTCATTGTTTTTTAGTAATATTTTTAATAGTATCTAATAGTATCTGAAGTTTAATCCACACAATAAATCTACTGCTATTACCTATTAATTATAGTATCTCTTTACAGTACCTGTTATGCCATTGTATCTAAATATTATATAAATGAATATAATATTGTGGTTGGTAAGTATTAAAAAAGCAATTATGATAGTTTATTTTAGCAGTATGGCAACTTGATCGATTTTATTATCACAGACAAAAGAAATTTAACCTTTGATGAATGTGAAATAATTACATGCTCAAATACTACTACATGCTCTAATAATATGTGTTCAAATAATAACCCAGTGCAATCTCATTTAACTTCGTTTTCTTATAAATCATCGCATCATTTCTCTAGTTGACCTCTTTATGAAATATTACACATCTTCCGTTCTAGTGCTTACAAACAGAATCCAGCTCTATGATTCCAGTGATGGTTGGAACCGCCATAGGCAAGTTAATTATTGATTGCACCTTTTCTATGATCTACATCTATTGCCCGGAGATCTTCCCAACTGTATCACGTAACACCGGCCTCGGAACAGTGGCTGCTTTTTCTAGGGTGGGGGCCGCATCGGCACCTTTCATTATCCGTCTGTCCGACGATGTTTGGCGGCCGCTTCCCTTCCTCGTTTTTACAATCTTTGCTCTGGTATGTGGACTTATCATCATGTGCCTGCCTGAGACTAAGAACCGACCATTGTTCGATACTGTTGCCCAACTGGAAAAGAATAAAATTGAGAAGGCAAAAAAGATTAGAAGGATAATGACTATTGATATTGATAATTAGTATTCAGAAGTAACTCCAGATACGACTGTTACTTCGAATCTTAATCCATGCAAAAATCATATTTATAAATGTAGATACGAATTATGTTCTATTGTGCTCTATATTATTGTTCTAAAGTTTGTATTACTATAATAAATAATGAAAGTTTTGAATAAAATAGAAATACCAAACTTTAAAAAAAATGTTCAATTTTTTCGTAAAAAATCCAATAATTTAGGTAAATATTTATTATTTAGTATACTATATATAATGTAGAAGTGTTATCCATAGTTGGGGTAGTTAGCAAACCCTTGTTTTTACACAAATGCGCTCTTCTCCTGAGTTAAATTGTAAAGTCACTATTAGAGCGCCCTTCTCTTTAAGGGACTATTTTACATTTGTGTAATTTGGGTATCAATACTATAATGTGGAAATTTCAATACAACTAATAACATATTTTAATTGACATTTGTATTTACTCAATTGATTTAGACCACCTCTGCACAATTTTGTATAAACGATGATTCAAAAATCCCGCCAGTTAAAAAACACGTTTTGTGGTAACATTTATAAAAGTTGACATATATAGCTATCGCTATTAAATTTTCCAAATGTTTTTTGATAAATAATTTTTTAATATATTTTGTATATTTTGTGTCTGTTACACAATCATACTAAAACTATTATTAAGAAAGATGTCGATATAGAGAATATAAGGTCATTCTTACTATTTTGAAAGTGACCTTAATTAGATGAGGCGCGCGGTGTCCGCTTTTGTCTCCGTAATGATTTACCTGCTTATATACTTTCTTCCACCCTTCCTTCCAAAGACCAAGTCTTCAAACTTGACAGAATATTATTCTATTTTATGATGTCAATATATTGCACCGTGTCTGGTATCTATTACCACTTTAAACTCAGTTTATTATAACATATGTATAGAATTCCTAGGGAGGCGTAAGAAAAATATTGACCAATTTGCATAATATTTGAACTTTTTACAATTCTACACACTACGGTCATGGTTCAATACTTTTAAATTCCTATATCCGCATTTTGCTAAACTTTTATTTAAGTGTTAATTGTTTTCTTATATATAGGCCTTTTTTTAAAGAATAACAATTAACATTTAATATTTAATATTTTAGTGTCAATCAACTTTGGCCCTATCCATACCGGTGGAGGGGGCGATTCGCTATCATTTTTTATTGCAAAATTTGACAATAGAACAGCTTAAAGCTCTCGTGACTTTTCTTATAATGAAGTTTTATTATTTTGAACGCAAAAGTTACTTTCCAAAATGGATATTGTATAAATTTAAATCAATAAAAAGCTTATCTTATATGATAATCATCTAATTTTATGAAACATGAATTTACATCAAAATTATGAATGATTTGAGAAAAACTTATTTTTGAAATTTTTAAAATAAAAAAATATTAAAAAAAAATAATATAACAAAATTTTCTTTTTAGATTTTTTCAATTTCTGCAACATTATCTAGTAGAAACATCTTTGACTATAAACTCATGACAAATTTTATAAAGTTAGAAACAATAGACCTCTCCGGTACGTATAAGCGCAAAAAAGTCCGGTATGGATAAGGTTCAGAACGTTTAGTACATTAAATAAATTCGTTATATTTGACAACAGTTAATGATTAATTAATTTTTATAAAGGCTTAATTGTGTAAAAAATGAACTGTTTCCCTATAATGTAAAATTGTAAAAATGAAAACTATTTCCAAAACAAAGAATTGGACAAAGCAAAGATTTATGCAAAGTGAAGATTCATACGAAGTATCGATTTTAGTAATTGATTATTTGAACAAAATAAAGATAATAAAATTTTTGTTCTATAAAAACTAAATGTAATTTATTGCCTGTTGCCTTGTTAAATTTGATACCTAGTTTTCACAACCAAGAAGTATAGGGTGTTTTGTCGGTACTGTACTCTCTGCCGCAGTTGAAAATTTCAGATTAGCAAAATTGATATTAGTTTAATAATTATTCTTGCTAATGGTATACAGCAACGTCCTGACTGTGGTCTACATTCGTATACTGTTCTTTGAGTCCTCACAATACAGTAATTTTACATTTACAAGGACTGCATAAAAAGTGATGAACTGTCGAGACCACGTTCAGGATCGGTAGATGGATCGTTAGAGGGAGGAATCAAGAACGGAGGGAGAGGGGTAGCTTTAAAAAGAAAACATTCCTATCTATATGCAAATTCTCGAGTTCGAACTAGGCAGAGATCATCGTAATGCACGAAGCTATCAACATCATCATCTAAGAAAAACGAAAATCAGTAGCTATTTTCACGGACAGTGTTAGAGGTAATTCAGTCAACAAAGACAACAAACAACAAGTTGCTGGAAGAAGTGAAGTTCAATTTGTTTAATTCTAGCTGAAGAAGCAATACCCTACTCCGATGGATACCAAATCACATAGGTAGTCGGAAACGAGGAAGAAAATGGGAATGCCGGAAAGGAGTGTAGGAATGAAAGATGAGATGGCTCTGATGAATATCAAGACCAAAATAGTTCTGCGCCTAATTGATAAACCCACCGCAACAACAACAACCACCTCAACAACAACAACCACCTCAACAACTTGGGAAAAATATCAGTGTCAACACCAAGATACTCATTAACTGTATAATTTTCTCATTCGCAACATATATACAGATGTGAAAATTGGACTAAGATTAAAAAGAAAAGAAGAAAAATTCCGGCGTTTGAATTTTGGACATGGAGGAAAATACTACAGATAAGGTGGCGCGAGCACAGAAAAAAACGAAAATTATAGGTATGTGCTAGACAAAGTGTAAGCACCAAATTAAAGTTTGGTTTTCATTGTTACAGAAAAAAAGTAAAATACTTTGGTCATATCTGTCGACGAGGTAAGGAATCTTCACATTTCTTCTATTTCCACAAAAAAATGCAACTTTCCTTTTACACATTACTTCTTTTTTGCACAATTAAGTCTATTGATTTGAAATTAACTATAACTAACTATGGCCAACATTATTTAATTAATTATGTACCAAGATATTTTAAAATGTTCTCAATTTTTCCAATTGTATTCTTAATCCATTTACACATTTTTTCCAATTGCACATTTCCTCCAAATGCACTTTTTTAAATGTACATATTTTAACATATTGTACCTTGAACATTTTTTTTTTATAATTCTCAAATTTTAATTTATTGTTTCGGAGTGCACTTAATTACATTATGTTTAATATATCTTCACCCAGTTATAGTTTGGTATAATAAACCACCCCGGTTAATGGTAAACATGTAAGACTCTTAATCTTATATTTTGAGTTTTTTTGCTTATGCAATTCAATAATTTCATCAGTTTTCTTCATTAAATTTCTTTGTACGATAGAACATGCAGATTGTCGACTAACTCTGTTTTAAGAATAAATAAAATCAGAAGAACAGCATACTTTTAGTTTTGAAATTACACTAATATATATTTGTTTACTACAAATATAGGCACGTGCCCTAAATTTAATATATTCAGTATAAATGTATAGATAATTTTGTTAGTATACTTTTAGTATTTAAAAAGAATACAAAATTTTTATTTGCAGAATGAAATAATATATGAAATTGATAGTTGATTGCTTATTATATTATATATAGATTATACCGAAAGTGCGTGTTTATTTAAGATAATTTGATTTTTTTAAATTAAACAAAATTATTATTTTCCAATAAAGATATTTCACTTTTTTATTCACAAATTAATTTTTCCGTAAATTGAACAGATTACAAAAATAAATAAAAGCCATGAAATTATCAATATAGGTATACGAATAAAAACTTGTCTGGTAAAAAAGTAAAACATAAAAGTTTAGTTATCGATTTTAATACACATTTTGAATACTATATATTTTAACTTTTTTTATTATATCCGCTAGCTCGTTAACGATCTATATCCAGGTAAAAGATATAATATATTTATATCATAGACATTATATATATATATACTTCGAAATCTTTATGATGTCAATCAATTAGCTTTCAAATAATCTTTGGAGTTCTAGTATTCATAATATTCTATGAAAAGGTTTCAAGGGGGAATATCATTTTTGTTTAAACTTTATGGTAAAATGAATTGATTTTTTATAAATCACAATAAAACTTTCCTTAAAAATGTGATTATAGTTATGAAAGAAGAACAAAGAAGTCTAGTGATTTTAAATTATGTAACATTTAGCGTCAATCTACTTAGTAAATGTAGTACAATTTGACAAAAGCTTATGACTTATCGATTTTTAAAAAAAAATAATTGTGAAACAAGAATTTTTTTGCAAATTTAAGATTCATATTTAAAATAATGAATCGATTTAAGTAAAATGAATATTTCAGCAAAAAATAGACATCTGCAATTGTTGTTCTGAACGATTTAGGATGGAAAGATTTTATATTGTATCTATTAGTTGTTTCTTTTGACAGACTGACTCACCATTATTTCTTTATGGTTGGTGATTTCAACGACTTCAAACACTACATACTGTCATCCAATAAGGATATTTATTGTCAGACTTTAAAAATGTGTCATATTTCAACAAATTTATTATACATAAGAAACGCTTATCTTGATAATTCTTAAATATCTTTGATCAAACCGACAAGGGTACTTGAAAATGGAAGTATAAATTTATAACTAATTAGTGGAATTTGACAAAGGTTAAATAAAAAATCCATCACAATTTGTTCTGAACATCTTGAAAATATTAAGAATCTGGCAACTGATTGTGTTTTTACTTTTGATCGGTCCATCTGGGGTTCCCATGGTTCTTTTCCCAGCATTTACAACATCTATTAATATTCCCCACCGTTGTAAAATGCCACAATTGGAAGCCCTTGGAACTTTAACTTACGATCAGATCACTAAATTGACAATCCCAATGAAGTCAGAACAAGATTTAATGTCTAATTCCGGTCAGATTTATAAGCCGTGTCTTCAATATAACACTTCCTGGCTTGACACGCTTCTTAAATCTAACGTAACCTCTTTTGAAGAATTGAGTCAGAGAAGACCAGCACAGTTTTTCCACCAATTTATGAATGAAAGCCCTCGGTGGCTTTTTACGGTAGGTCGAGGCAAAAAGGCCGTGGCTGAATTATAGAGAGGCATTAAAATGAACAACTCAGTTGCGAAGTTTACTGAACAAAAAGAAATTGATTTAATTGGAAAATTGCAGATTGTCCGTTCTTCAGAGTCATTTAAACAAAAAATTTTGCAAATTGGGATACTTTTCAAAACTCGTGAAATGGTTCGTCGTACGTCAATTCTGGCTTTCGTATTTTTTTCGCATGGGTTGGTTTACTATGGAACAACCTTTTATTCTGTTAAACTGAAAGAAAATCGTTACTTAATGTTCTGGATTGATTGCTTATTTTCGATTCCAGCCAATCTTTTACAGTTCATACTCTATCATATATTTCTTCGAAAACGATCACTGGTGGTATTAGTATTCTTACTTGTTCCATTGTTCATCGCTGTTATGATTTATCAGGTTTGTCAACAATCTTATCAAAATTGCACATTGATATTACAAGTTTCATTTAGATTCATGGGAGGTTAAAAACTTGTTAAGTTACATATGCTTTATACAATTATATAACATAATGACATTTTTTATAAAATTATCATTGAAATACTCACTTAAAAATATATTTTAAACTATATTAAAAAAATAACTAGTTTGGTTGCTAATATCTTCTTACTATACCATTTAATTATATATATGTTGTATTTATTATGTTATTAGTAATACATTTAATAGTATAGTGTTTGGTAATCTTGGGGAAGAATATTTAGTACCCACAAAAAATCTAATAATATTGCCTATAATTATCTCTTTACAAAGAATTTGATATAATTGTATCTAATATTGTGGTTGGGAGATATTTAAAACTCGAGTCAAAGTCTTTTTATTGCAGTAATATGGCAACATGATCGCTTTTAATGTTTCAGACAAATAAACTTTTTTAACAAAAGAATCTTGTTCCATGATCAGTATAACTTCATAATTATATAATAAAATACAATTAATCAAATTAATTAATAACCCAATCCAATTTCATTTAACTGCGCCTTCTTATAATCATCGCATCATTTCTCTATTCGACATCTTACACATTCATTCATCTTCCCTTCTAGAGCTTACAAGCAGAATCCAGCTCTATGATTCCAGTGATGGTTGGAACCGCCATAGGCAAGCTAATTATTGATTGCACATTCGGTATGGTCTACATCTATAGCCCGGAGATCTTCCCACTGAATCACGTAACACCGGCCTCGGAACAGTGTCTGCTTTTGCCAGGGTGGGGGCCGCATCAGCACCTTTCATTATCCGTCTGTCCGACGATGTTTGGCGGCCGCTTCCCTTCCTCGTTTTTACAATTTTTGCCCTGGTATATGGACTTGTCATCATGTGCCTGCCCGAGACTAAGAACAAACCAATGTTCGATACGGTTGCCCAACTTGAAAAGCATAAAATTGAGAAGGCAAGAAAGATAAGAAGGAAGTCGACTATTTATGTTGATAATTAGTCACTGTAAAAGCCATTCCGTATATTTTTAAATGATTATCCATCCAACATCAATAGTGTTTCTAGAAATTGTGAAATACCATTAAATAATAAATATTTTTAAATTCCACTTTTGTTTTGAGAGTATTGAGTATTTGGAAAAGCATTAATGTATAGTAATAAGAAAATTAATAAATAAAATTTTCTGTGATCAAATATTTTTTGGAAGTGGATATTGTGACTTTGTTTATATCTTTTGCTAATTACTCTTTTATAATTCATATTTACGGTGACTTTTTAAATCTATATATTCTTATATCAAAAATCTTTTTCATTTTACTTCATTCGAGTTTTCCGAATCCGAATAAATAAATAAATAGCTGTCTGTCTTTCAATATATTAAATGAACAAACAGATATATAATCTAATAACTATAACTTTTTCTTTGGAGAAATAAATTATCGATAACACAGAATTTGTTAATGGAAACATGGAAATGTCTGAGACATTTATTTTTAAATGTACTATCTACATCGTTAAAAATTAATTAAAAGTTATTTACGGTGACAAAATAAATCTAAATATTATTTCTAGAAATATAGGTAAAAAAATTATAACTCTTTAATTTATAGTAAGCAAATAATATGCTAATAAGTAATACAAAAATCTAAATTTCTAGTTCAAGGCAACAGAGCTTGCCATATAACATCATGAGTTATTAAAGACAAACTACTATTGTCATACAATTTTCTATATATTCGCGGGAAGGCATCACAAGGAAAAAAGAAGTAGAGCATGTTGCATTTAATGAAAGTTATGAAACTGTCGTTAGTGTTTCAATTTTCCTTTATTTAAGGTCCCATGTTCCGACTGAAGTTCTCAAAGAACTATCACGTAGTAATAACTTCTGACTCTTAACATCTCTGCTTTGCGGCATTGAAAAATAGTATTTTATTTTTATTGCTATTTCATCTGCAAGTCATTTCTTTGTAGGTGATTGATGGTTGGATCTCGCAGTTTGTACCCAAAAATTAAAGAATATTTTACGTTTATAAATTATTATTTATCAAATAATGAATATTACAATAATCTATTATAAGAAAACTATAGATTAAACTTTTATACATTAATTTTTTAACCATTATACAACTTCAAAAAGTTAAATTAAAATGAAACTATCAATAAT
The DNA here is from genome assembly GCA_034780395.1 of Vannuccia rotundouncinata. Lineage (NCBI taxonomy): Eukaryota > Metazoa > Platyhelminthes > Proseriata > Coelogynoporidae > Vannuccia > Vannuccia rotundouncinata. Next base: position 12,857 of record JAUZNC010034880.1, read on the forward strand.
ATAACAAGGGTTTCCGGATCGGAAAGGTATTGCGTTTTTTAATTAATTTGTATTACTCATTATAACAAAAAATTACTCACAAATAACAATCTTTAAATCCATAAGATAACAAAATAAACATAAAACTTTAATTACTAATATAAATGAATATTTAGCTCAGAATACATGCAATATTACATGAAATAAAGTCAAAATATTTACAAATAACAACCATAGGCAGCTATAACATTGATGCAATGAGTTTGCAGTTTTCCAAATTATTTGTTCAATTTCTCCTTAGTTAATAAAGCAAGGAACTGTGTGACGTAATTTCGGATGTCATTGACATTCTGAAAATCAATCCGCAGTCCGCCATTTTCCATACTCCGGAAAACGTAGTAACGGCCCATCAAGCTCAAGTCTGGTGAGTAAGCTGGTTGGCGAACCTTTGTCTCAATATAATCGTCCAATAATTGTTCAGTGATTCGAGCTCTGTGTGGTCTTATATTGTCATGCATCACCAATTTTGTTTCGGTTGAGATACTATTTTCACGAAGCTGAGGTGCAGAAAACAGTTGTCAAAAAATTCGATGTATCTGGCAGCATTAATTGTGCTGCCATTATTAATAATTTAAAATTAAAAATCGCAATGCCTTTCCGGACGCCCTATATAATATAAATTGCGAGCTATATATATATATATATCATTACACTAACACAATACTAAACACTTACTCCTATCATATTTTTGGATTAATATTATCAAATGTACTTGTATAAGTACACCTGACATGTCCATGCAACAGATAGGGATAATATTAATTTTCATTACTTACTCTAAATTAATTCTGTAGTGTATTATCGTATTATGTTTAACTTCTACAAAATATTGTTATCCCTTAACTTGTGCATTTAACAATCCGCTGTAGTTTGTTCTTCAATGTGTTGTCGCCATACGTTTTACACTATAAAACTCCAATATATATATATAATGTCCATGATTGCCGCACCTAAACACAAAACTATGTAATCCAACAAAAATAAAATTTTTAAATGTTCCATAACTTTACATTCAATTATAAATGCAATCGGTTGTTTGGCTGCAAAGTTCTGTTTTATCCTAAGAAACTGCTATTAGAATAATTCTTTCTTTGATCACTGATGTAGACTTATTATTATTATATAATGAAATATCATTGACTATTTTAACATTTTAATTGTATTGTATAGTTTTATAGAGGATAATTTTACACAGAACTGGGTTTATTCTACTTTCAATGTATTTGTATTCTTGTTATTTTAACTATGTTCCTCTCTGGCACGCTTCGCCATATTAGATGCTTTTGCTAAGAGAGTATAATAATTGTTTTTAGGTGAATTTGATTTTGCTTAGTAGTTTTCATTATAAGACTTGTATTCCTTACTAAAATTGTTATTGTTATATCAATAAGTGATTGAAAATTTTACTGACGGTATTATAAAATTTAAATAATTTATGATATTTATAATGGAAGTTTATAATTTACATACAAATATTTTTGTATTGCATTTTTATGTTTATAAGGTATTATTTGTTTTAATACTAAATTTCAAGGTCTACTATACACATATTTTAGCACTAAACAATTCTTACTTCCTTCGTTATTCGTCCTGCACTTTTGTTGTATAAAGCGAGGATAATATGAAAAATTTTCGGTCTAAAGGTTATCTGATTTGGCACGTTAGTAAAAATGTCTAAAAAATACACTGTACTTCTAATGCTAGAGGGGGGATAGGTGCATTTTTTAGTATCAGTCCTTTTGTAAGTCGGTCAATTTGTAATTAATTTTATTTGAAATTAAATTTTATTTTATATTGATTAACCAGACCTACTCTTTACTATAATTTGATTTTTTTAAATTCAAGTATTTTGAAACTTTATTAGAACATATATTAATCAGAGCGACAAGGAGACAAAATTCACTGAACCAGAAATCAAAAGTCACTATATAGTAGGTATTTTCGTTGCTTGTGGCCCAGAATGTATCGTAGTGTCATTTCCCGATACAATTCAGATGGACATCCTGACTTATTATTTAAAAATATGTTTATGTGTTTTGACTTGCTTCTACATTAAATATGCCTTTTGACTGCTGACTCACACTTGTATATTTAGTTTTTTATGAATTTATCAATAATTTAATGCACTGAATTAAAATCTACTGAAAAACAATCTCTATTTATACTTAGCATGTTTTATAGTGAACCTCTATTAGCAATTAAGAATAAAAATTATGTTTGTTGTTAAAAAATACTTTTATAGAATATCATTTTAGCAATAATAAAAATCAACTTAATAACATGCGGTTTGTGAATTAACTACAATAAATACAACAAAAAGTTTATTAAAATACAATAATGAATAATAAATTGTCAACCAATTCAATATTATTAGGATTAATAAGTTTTAAGTTGAAGATTCATTATACAATTCTGTAGAAACGAGCGCCATTTTTTACAGAAATTTTCTGTAAAACTGTAAAATTTGTATTCTTTAAATTGTTAGTTTGATTTTTGATTTTTAAAACTTTATATATATACTTTGAAGAAAAAAATTAAACGAAAAATCTCAAAGAAAATATGTATAGTAATGAAGTCAACAAATTGTATTGCGAAAATGAACAAGGAACATGAATAATTGCAACACTAGAATGAATGTATGTGTCATATATATATAAAACTTATAAAATATGATCTTATGAATTTGCTTATATTATAGATTTATTTAATAGTATTTAAGTTGCTATTTATTGATAAACCTGTCGTGTAAAGTCGTATTCTTAAAATATAAAAAAAAACTTAACACTATGAACTATCATATTTTTGGTTTTATTTTTAACTTCGAAGTGTTTAAAATCTATATAATAGTTTGGTATTATGTAAAATAATAATTCAGCCTTTTCTATTCTGCAGAATATTACTCCTGTGAAAAATGGCGTTCGTTTGTACAGAATTCTGTAAACGTAATTTTAAAAATTAATGAATGAATCGAAATAATGTTGAATTGGTTGAAATCGGATGACAATTTATTATGCTCATTCTGTATTCATTGTAGTACATATATATATTTATTTTGATTGATTTCTCATAGTATACTTAGTTCATTTCTATATTGTTAAAAGGATATTCAATAAAAGTATTTTTTAACAATAAACGTATTTTACATGACGACGTCATCATCACGAGTAATCAAACATGCTAACTAGATAGTTTTTTGTCTCCAGGAGATAAGCAATATAAAGTGTAATATATCTTCTTTAACCTGTAACAAAGTATTTGAGTTTTCGTAACATCACACATTTGATGGCGTCATCAATCGCTTATTCAAAAAAGCTACCAAGACAGAGAAGGGCCTTCAGTCGATGCGAATTCAGCGCATTAAATTGCATAGGAATCCATCAAAAACTTAAATATATATTACAAATCAAGGTTCACTCTCTTCTAGCTCTAGCGCAAAACCAAATTCTGCAGTGGGGTCAACAGCTCTATTTTGAACTTTGACTTGCTTGCCTTAAATCCACTCGATTGTAGGTTTTGGCTCAGAGAAAAAATAAAAATAAATGTTAGTTCAGAAGCATTCACATTAACATAATATTAACAATGAAAAAAATATTTTTTTTTTATTTTAAATTTTCTTTTTAAAAATTTGCATTCGCTAATTTTTTTAAAACTAAATTTTTATATAATTTTATGTGAATATTAATTTACTGAGATAATTTGTTACATGTATTGTAACTCATTAAAATATATACTGCCATTTGTTTGAGTTAAAAAATTGTTTTAACCATATTTGGAAATAATAAATACTTTTATAAAATATTATGGTTTCATAGAATACCTTATATAAATATAAATATTTCATATATATCTATTGTTAAGAAAAATTCAATTTTAAAATTGTTTAAATTAAAAATATTGATCAATGAGCTTTGTGTTAAAATCAAAAATCAAAAATCTTATTTTTTTTACTGTTTAATATTAATTATATTATACATAGAACATTACATTACATTATATTCATATTGTTTAATGATATATATTATCATAAAAATGGAAAGGGTTGTTAAATCACAAATCAAACGAATAAGATAATTGTTGACATAAAATTAAACTTAAATTCAATTGTATAATGAAGGCTTAAAATGTTTATAAAATTTAATTACATTTCCATACTTAAATTTGATGTTTTTTCTTCTTTTTATGATAATCTATATGTTATAAAATTACCATTTATAGCACAAATTTTGTTTTAAAATATAATAAAATAAAATAGATATCTTCTTCGGGAAGCATAATTTAACGACCAATTGTTCTGATTTATTGAACATAAACCTTAATGTATTTGGGAAATATCTTTAATTCAATTATGGTTGGTTGACATTGTTTGGTGTTTTATTTATAGTATGTTGAATGAAAATAGCTGAAGTAGTAATTGAAATTACAGAATACAATTTGATCAATTTAACAAGCACGTTTTTATTGTAAATTAAAACATATCTAGAACATTGTCTGAAAAATTATAATTATGTCAAAAGAATTAGAAACAGTTGATAAAACAATATGACTATTTTTATTCAAAAGTATCTAAATACGATGTTCTAGATATTATAAAGAATAGGAAAATATTCTTCTTTAAATATACTTTCTACTATAGTAAACGTCATATTTGGATGACCTCAGAAATAACTATGGAAAAGCCGTATATTTTGTCTAAAATTTAGAATGGTACGCAACCTTATTATAGGTATTATAGTAGAACATTCTTTTTATCTCGTTTCTTTGAATAAATGAAAAATACAAGACAAAAAATTTATAAATACTCTTTTCTTTAAATGTTAAAAAGGATATATATCATAATGTTCATGTAAAGCGATGAATTAGTAGAATGTTTAAATTATTTTAATTGGTATACCCAGGTCTATAGTTATTAAAATTACGAAATCTTTTTAAAAATATTTCCGTTTGCAAAGCAAGAAAACACGATTTTGTGAGTTAACAACGTTGTCAAAAAGCAGTAACACATTCATGATAATAAAATCTTTGCATTCAACAACAAAATTTAAGATATCTTAAAGCATACATTTTATAAATTTATATATTTTAGGATAGCAATTTATTTTCAATAAACATTAAGAATTTTGTTCATATAAACATGAATATAATATAATTTTTCTTGATTTTTAAAAATAAATGAAATAAATTTGTGCAAGATTTAATGTACCTACCTACCCATCGTTTTAGAAACTATATTTCATTAACTTTATTTCTAAACTTTTATCTATGTTGTCTAAAAAATGTAAATTTATGATAATATTTATAATATTTTTTATATTTACATCATGTTACGGATTACTAATGTAATGGTTTTAGTATATCTATAATAAAAACTTCAATTTGTAAATGCACAATTACAAATCTTAACTAATATATTTTATATTATTTTATAAGAGCATTTCCAATTCCCTAAATCCGTAATAAAATGTGTTTTGTTTCATAATAAAAATAAAATAACATTCTAATAAAAAATATCTCAATTTCAGTCAAGATTTTTCAAATATGTGAATTAAACCGAACTAAAAATAGACAAATGTTTACATTTATTTCAATTCATATTTATTTAAAAATAACTATTTTAATGGACGCAGATATTTCAAATATTGTAAGACCGCCTCTCTTAACAATACTTAGATAATAATAATATCATCTGGATTCAATCTAAAATCTCAAAATACCATTTTCAAAAAATGTTGAAGTCGCCATTTTATCAATACCGCTTTTCTCATTTCGAAAACCAAAAATATCTGATTTCTTAGCATTTCTTAGTAAAGGCTTCGCTGAATTTTTTCCAGATATATTACATTTGGAATAAAAGATGTATCCGTTTCACATTTTGTTAAAAAAATCATTAACAAATGTTTTTATATTTTTCCTTTCTTTTCTCAAAGAATTAATCAGTGGTACGTTTCAATTTTTTATTTCTTTTGACTCTAATATTTGTAAAATAGTGAATTTATACCAGGTGTCAACGTTTTAACGTATTAACTGATAGGGTTATTCCCATCTCAACTTCGCTGTAGATTAAATACAACTACTAGAGATATATAAAATGCATAGACAGTTAGTAAACATTGTACTCATGCTCGCATCCGGTCAAGAGCTGTTCAATCCAGAGGTAAGGTTTATTTTGGCAAGGAAAGTACAGATTTTGCTTATAAATCGCTTGTTTGCAGAAATAGTTATGTTTTGGTGGATACATATATATATTTTACATTGTTCGGATATCGCTAATATCGTATGCTATATTATTTCATATCTTTTCATACAATATATTATTAAGCGGTAAGTTAATTGGAATTTATTTATGAAAAAGGGTGCTTTTCAGAATATTTTATCTCCGTGACGGTTATTTCATTATCGTTAATTGAAATAAATAAATATTTTAATACTCATTTTAATCGAAAATTTAAATAATTAGGAGGATTTTAACAAATATGTACATGATTCCTTTACACAAAATACACATATAGTCAGTCTAAACGGATAGTTTTTAAAGATGTCTCCGTGACAGATTTTGGTTATTCTATTTTTAAATGTATTTATTTTCATTTTCAGAATGCCTTATCAGGACCTAAATAAATTGCAATTTATTACGAGAAACACAAAGAAGAAGTACCAACAAAGGATTTGAAGCAAGTGTGAACAATTAAGCCAGAAATTGCATCTGTGGAACGTTTTGAGAAGTGTAAATAAATAACATCGTCAAATACTACCTGAGGTACATGCAGTCACCCCCTTTATTAAAAAAATCAAAAATATCGACAACAACAAAGCAAAAATATCTATTTTCCAAACGTCCTTAAATCCAAATGCGTCAATGGTTAAATTACGATTGTTGGGAAATATCTGGACATTAGTTCTGGCAATTCAGAGTTCGTAGAATGTTGTGTACTGAAATGTGCCTCTCGATGCGTTTTTTCAACCTTGAGAAGAATGTATGTGCCAGGAAAAAGGCCAGCACGTGTACTCATGAAACTATGTGCTACCATATAAAACAAAACTTTTTGTGCGCTCTATACCCTTATTATATTATAAGCCTAATCATATACTGTAATCTCTCTTTACGTTTCTATTCCTAACTGTTATGTCAATGAAAATATTTTATCTTCATGACATCCAAATATTGGACTAAATTTGTTATCTTAATATATAAATATATATAAAAATATAAATACATAAAAAATGCAAATATATTTATATTAGTTATTAGATATAATAATAGTAGTTATACGAGTTATACATATATAATTATAAATAGGTAGGTATAATACAAAAATAGTACTAACATAATGTACTTGTGTTTTATCGATTCAAATATAATTTGCTCGTGTTTCTGTTATCTCCGTGACGGATACAAATCTCTGTCTGTAAAGACAATATCATATTTTAGAATATTTTGATTGTGTTTCTTAATAGTTAGCATCATAATAGTTACAAAATCATGCATATTATGGATCCTATTGGAATTTACCCTTTTGTAAATGGAACTAAAAGAAGACATATCCAGTTAAAATAACTATTTTTGGTATTAAATAGAATCTTGTAAAATAATTATAGGTTGAATATAAAAATTTAAACACTCAGATATCTTATATATAGAGTTTTTGGAAACAATGTAAGAAATTTACATACTAATCGTATAAAATATTATCAGTTTGACGCAAAAATAAGTGGCAATAGTCCTTCATCAAAAAAACATAGAAGGGTCTCAAAAAATGTACTAATTTAAAAGCAAAGTCTCTGGCTATTCTACTTTTTTAAAATTACATACTACTGAAACTATGCTAAAAATAAATATTCATTTGAGTTAAATATACTATCAAAACTCATTTTTGAAAAAAATCAAGTCAAAATTTTCAGTTTAGATGGGAAAATTCAGCTATACTCTGACCATCACTGCCGAAGCACCCCTGCGCACCTCCAATGAGATGGGAGGCTCCGCCGAACCAAGTGGTTTAAACGTGTTTATATTCATCAAAATTTATGAATTATCGATTTCAATGTATTCAATTCAATTCAATTCAATGAATTTTCATGTAAATACGTTTGAATTGACTGGCAGGTGAGCTCTGAACCACTTGGTCCACCATTTGGATTGTCTATCTTGAAAATATCTTATATAGTGGTAATTGTGTTTGTAGTCGTCTGTTCCAGAATAGTAATTTACTTGAGTACCTATAATTAAATCCCCCAAAGAAAGTCACACAGTAAGAAAGTAAAATGGGTCAAACACGTAATAAGATATTAAATTACAAAGTTACAATTAAAAATTAAACGGTAAACAAAATAATTGCGAGGAAATAAAATTTTTGATTTTAAAATAAAAAATTGTGAATTGAAATTTATTTCGTTCTATTAGGTTATATAATTAAACAACACTTACGTAATGTACATCACATTTCTTATATTAAATATTATAATATAAATCTTATATTTTATATTTCTTATTAGATCAAATTTTGTGGGCCATCTAATTATACCTGAAATATTCAAAATACTCAATATTAATGACAACAGGATTACTGAGTATATTATACGTACACACGTACATATATTTCAGTCACAACCTTACTATTGTGACAGAATATTATTTCATTGATAGTAAAATGAATTAAACAAATTTGTAATTTAGAGGGGGGGGGGGGCAGGGGTGATGCGGTGTCAAAAATGGTTACCTTATAAAATCGATGACAAAATTTAGTATAACTAGTATATTATTCATAGTATAAATATACAAATGGAATTTAATTTAGCGCAAGTAAACAAAAATATTATTAAGAACATTACAAATTATACGGACGAAGTTAATTAAATAATATATATTGTATATTTATAATACCTTAGATTCTTTTTTATTTATTTTCTTTTGCGATAATATTAAGTATTGTAAATATAATATTGGCTTCATTTAATTAAAAAACTAATTTTGAAACAAAAATGTTTGGTTAACATTTTCTGTTATAATTATAGATTAGTTTTAATACATGGATTTAAAATAAAATGTTTGAAAATAGTAACAAAAATAATATCTAATAAGCCGAAGTGTGTCATAGAGGCACATAATAAAAAACACAGTTAAAATACAATAAAAGAAATTATATAAAATAAACTTTTTATTTTATATATATTTAATCTTTATAAATCCAATTTTATTCAATATATAGTTGTATCAGTTATTTTATATTAAAGAGTGTTTTTATTAACCGCTATCACATTCCTCTTCTATTTTAAATAAATAATAATTATTAGGCTAAACATAAAAATATGTTAAATACAATAATTATAAATGAAACTTATATATGCATTTGTTTACCTTTACAAGAATTGTCGAAATCAATATACAATTATTCATATTCTTTAATATTTGTCCTTAATATATTTCCTTCAATTATTCAAGAAGGTTATCAATATATTTATATGGATTCAGATTGATTGCTATCACTATTGAGAATTAAAAAGAAATATATTGTTTTGAAATTTGTAAAAATACAATAAACCGAAAAATGGATTTTTATTTCAAAAGCAGTTAAACCAAATTTAGTTTTTAATTAATAACCTAATTTTTACACAAACGCCTTAAGAAAAATATTAGAGAAGTTAATTATCCATAACATCACGTACAGAGCTGCACTTGGTTATAGACTTTTGAAAATTATATATTTTAGTCAATTATGATTATATATTTTAAAATAATTGGATTTTTATAATTATAAGTGATGATATAATTATTTATTTTGTAGCTCTCAATTTGTCCTCTTGCGAACTTCTGAGAAAGATATTTCTCATGGTCTGCTCCAGGTAAATCTATGAAAACAACTTCAAAATATTTAAATAACCGATTTTTACAGGAGTTATAATTTAATTTTAATAATAACCTTAATTATATTCAAAGTTCAGATATAATAACCGTAAATCTAAATTTGAAGCTTTCTAGAATTAGATGTTAAATAGGAATATATTTTGATGCTTATATTTAATTTAATATACAGTCTAATCAAAAGAATCAGTGATCAAATACACTTGCATATTTTTGATTAAATAATTTAGAAGGAGGGGGGGGGGGGAGGGAGGTGTCCAAAGGGAGGTGTTCTGTAGTGACCAAAAGTGTCACTACAGAAAATAAATTTTCATGGGCACATGCACTCAGTTTCATACAAATGCATAAAATGGTAAAAATATGTTTTGACATCCATTAAGGATAAAAAATATTTTAATCATTTTATAAAAAACCTTTGCAAATGATTAATGTATTTTATTTGTCTAAGGCAATCTAAAGGTTGTACAAATTATAATCTACTATTGTGAGTTGCAAGTTAAACGCCGAGGTAGATCTCTCGAGTTCCAATGATCCTTTAGTCAGATCAAAATCAAGATCTGTGTGGTAAAAAATTTCCTTGATGATCTCCCTAGATAACATACACTAAGAGAAACAGTCTGCCCGATGTTGAATAGATTTTTTAAATTGCCTCAATTGACATCTCCCAACTTCCTGTGAATGGGAGGGAATGTTATATATTCATTATTTATTATATGCATTCCTATCTCTCAGTTTTTAAAATCGTGTTTATTATTACATTTATTGCACATTGAAATCCAATCTTTTCAAATTCTATTTGACTAAATAGTCAATATCAGTCATATAGATGATATAAACACAATCTTTTTAGATGTCACATTATTAAAAAAATAATTTGGCTATACTTACTAGATTTTAGAAACGATTGGTTTTAAAAACAAAAAATGATCTTAATATATTAAATAATTCTTTATTGTATATATATATTTTAAACAGTTTTACAATTATCCCATTTGATAATTCAAATACTAAGACATTCGTGCTATACTACAGGACATTTTCCTACCAATCTAAAATTGTTATCTATTGTAGTTGGATCTGTATTTAACAATATTAAAACACTAAAAATATTCATTAAACAACCTCGTATAAATTGAAACTTATTATTATGAAAATTTAACATATTTTTAAAATTTAATGTATATTCAATTAATTCAAAATTTATTACATTTTTTAATTGAAGTAAAATATTTATTTATAAAACTTAGAAGTCCTTTTTTAGTATTTCATATAACGATAATAGTTTAGATTTTGTTTAATTAAGTAATCTTTACATTATTCTATATCTAATTGAATGTAAGTTATTAAACATAAATTTATATAATATATTTTCATTGTTCATATAACATACATTGCAACTCTCGAAATTATGATTTTAATTATAAAAAGATATTTGAAATAACTTTATGAAATTTTGTGAAGTTTTATATTTCTTATTATTTTTTGTGTAAAAGATAATATATTTGGGACGCTTCTTGAGCGCACTTTTCTTTTTCTAAAGGGGTCATATTTCTATATGTACCTATTTGAAAATCTTTCTTACAAAACATTCAATTCTAAAAACTTCTTAAACTTGAAATGTGAAGTAAATAAAATAAAGCGTATGAGATCTATATCTATAAAGTTGATAGAAAATAAATTTCTAACTCTTATTATCCATAGATATCGTAATTAATTGCGAAATATTGCGAAATATTGTTTAAAATGGCTAATAATTGTTACGATATCAATGTTATTATCTCATTAAAATGTAGATTATTGTTTTTAAAAATGTCTTAAAATAAAATCAATAGATCAAAATTTATCAATACTGCAATTTATTCATATTTAAATTTATTAATATATTTGTACATATTTCATGGAAATATACTTTAACGAGTATCCCTTCACCAACAACTTTAACCAAGAGACATTGATTGTATATAGTCATGCTTACAAGACCTTCAATGGTATATATTCATGTACAACAAAACGGGAGCAACTGGTGATTACACACATATCTATCTCTATAACTAATTAGAACATTGATGACACTGCAGGAGTCTCGATCGGAAATCCTCAGGAAAGCCATGGAAGCGGGCAGTTCATCACGTTAATGCTGCAAGGATAGACTTGTTTCTTTTTCACTTTAAGGGGTGCATCATTCTGGGGCAGATCAGAGAATAATCGCTGTTGGAACATTCGGTCGGCGAGTGACCACTATATGGACAATGGAAAGAAAAGAACAAAATGTATTCATAAAGCAAACAAAATTGATAAGATTGAATATGATTTGTTCAAAATAATTATTGAAATTGTTAGAACTTGTTGAAATTGTTAAAATCTCCCGTAGCCTGTAATTTATTTTACAATCAATATTTATAAAATTTAAATTTAATTTTAGTTTAAATGTGATTTAAGGATTAAGGAATTCAAAAATAAATATTTAGAAGATTATTGAAAAGTCTATCTTTGAATTGTCTACCTCTTTTGACTTTCTGTAACTAGTAATTAGAATTTAAATTAAAGGATACATCAATCTATTTCTATAATTTTTGCCATTAGTCACCGAGTGCAATATTGTTTTTCTAATGCGCATGATAAAGAAACTCTCGGAGTGATTAAAATAAATTGAAGCTGCATTTCCGAGTGTATTGTTTTTAAAAATTAAGGCAATTTATAGTTTCTAACAAAATCTATACATAAACTTTTTAGCCAAAATTAATTATTGATTTTAGTATCCAATTTCGCACTAATGAATCGCTTCATACATGAAAGAATGATATTAATTTAATTTAACTTCACGAACAATCTTGACAGCATATATTAATTCCAGATATTTGACAATATTATATAAACTTAGATATATTATATACGCCTCGATAAATAATCACGCTGGAATTTTAAGACGACATTCTCTGTCTGTCAATTTGATATTAAGGGAGGTTAACAAATCAATTTAAATATAAATAATAATATAAATTCCTTTTATAGATATTGAGAAATATAGTCAGAACTTGCACACATTTATTTTGGGTACACTGTATTTTTATTACATGATTCCACGTACTTAGCCGTTTCTAAAATTAGAAATTAAAAAAATTAACTAAATATTTAATTTATATAATTTGCCATTAAATTTAATTTAAAAATTAAAAATAGTATTATAGAAATGTTGTTTAGCTGGATGTACCTATTCAATGTCTTATATATTATTTATCTAGACCGTTAAACTGACCAATATTCAATAGTAATAAACGTCAGCGAAGGTATTTATCGAAAATCAATGCCAAATTGATGGACAGAAGTTCAACATTAACTCTGAGAATAATGAAATTTATAAACTAATCCATTAATTTTTATTGAAAACCCTCTTTAAAACGAAACTAATACTTTATATAATTGAAATGCGCTCTGGACGTTTTTTTGATCAGTTTGCCGGTCTAGATAAATAATATATTGGTCAATGGACGTATTATACAGAAACAATTAAATATTCATGGAGACGTGTATTGTATAGATTTATTAAATGAAAAAATTCTTTTTTTATCTATTAACTTACAAAATATTTTGTATACTCATTTAATTATCTCAGAATAAAGGAAATTAAATGATATTTAAAAGCATATCGTATATCAAAAAACATTGCTTTTGACCATCGCTTGCTACATCACAGTAGGATATATTATCCGTCGATTGAAATATAAAAAAATAATTTATCCTCAAATATTGGATATCTTGCAAATCAAATTACAAATTGCTCTATTCAATACGAAATTAAAAATTCTTCTTATTAAATATATCAAATTATAAAATTGAGTAGAAACTATATTTTTTTATAAATATAAGTATTTTTATTTTATTAATTGAGCACTACTGCTCCAATATCGATAAACGATATTTTATGTATTTAGAAATTCCTGTTTAAAAAAATCTACTTTGCTTATGAAGTTATTCTTCGGCAATTACAGGTAGATATGTAAAATATCGTTTATCGATATTGGAGCAATGGTGCTTAATTAAATAAAAAATATTTATTGAATAATTATATAGTAATAACGGTTGGTTTAAATATAATTGACTATAATACAGATAAATTGAATATTTAAAACAGTATTTTCTTTCTTAAGATTTACTTTAACGAGGAAAATTTTAATTATAATGATATAGCGATTATATAAATTGATTAGATTTGTCAATTTAAAAATTCTTATTTTCATTAATTTCTTATTTACTGATATATTATTAACTTTTCCAATTATAATAATTCTATATAATATAAATGGATAAATAAACAACATGAATTTTTTAAATAATTAATATTTCTATATATCTCATACTTTCTGGAACTGTCTCACAAGAAAATAAACAAAACCTATTTTAAATAAAATTATTTAATTACCTAAAATATTTCTTGCACAAACTGAACAAATAAAATAAGCAATTTAACCAACCATGAAGTCAAGTTAATTATGCGCAAGATTAAAATTTGTTCTATGATCGCAATTATTATTTCAAATTATTTAATATTTAAAAATTTAATCTCAATAAACTAGACCCACAATTAAGACAAAATTATTAAATGGTGCATACTAAGTATAAGGAGTTCTAGTTTTTTGAGAGAGAAATAATACGTTGGCCTACAATGTCCTTGAATCTGACGTTGTTGAATTGACCTAAATAGTTAGACAAATGTGTTTTATTCTCTATAAATATAGTCAGAAATGTTACATTAACCTCCATCAATATTAATAAATGCTTAGAATTAGACTAAATTAACAGTTATTTAGACATAACATACAGGCATAAATCACATATAAAACGGTAAAATTGTAATTGAAAGTAAATTAAATGTTAATATTAAAATGAATATTTCAAATACACATATATTTAAAGAATTTGTATTATGAGTTTTGGACAAAGCATTGTGTAAGTCTCAAATTCAAGCTCATAAATTAAAAGGGTTTAATCCAAATTTTTGGACATTTAGGTAATTTGCCTTTCCCTAATTCTTTGCAAATTTAAAATTATTAACATTTTGTCCGTTTTATTGAACACAGGAAGTCCTACATCTCTACTCAGGTGAGTATAACATGTTAGTAAATTAACAATTTCACTATTTAAAATAGGCAATAATATAAATTATTAGCACACAAGCTATATCCAGTAATTAGATCTGAGAACGAATTACATTCCGACTATTTAGAGTTTAATAATACACATTTTTTTTTTATTCTACACATTTAATTTGTAAAATTTATAAATTCATGTTTTAAATTTTAAAATAATTACAAAAAAAATAAATAAACGGAAAGTATTTCATATCTACCACAATGCTATAGATCTTACAAAATTGAGGTTCATTGCTGACTTCATTATTTGAATATTGGTATCGTTATTAAGAATTTCGTATATTCCATTATTCCAAAACCTATAAATTAAAAGTGCTTTAGAATAAATATAACTGAATGAATATGTAGAACTCACTTAACATATATTAGATCTGTCAAATAATTTCTATACGAAACAGAAATATTGTAGAAAAATGAACTAGAAACTGTATAAGGAAGTCTAAAACAGTGAAAACATGATTGATTAACTAAAATGACTCATTATTACCTACCAACCAATTTAACATGTGTTTTATTGCGTGGGAAAGGATGAGTGATACAACTTTAATATAAAAATATCTAATGTGGCAGAGTGTGTCAGACATGCACATAATAAAAATAAACAGGTTAAACATATTTGTAATTTCTAAAAAACGCATAGTAACATTTTACTATACTGCAATCTGAACTCCGTATTCAAATTAGCATTAATTAACATTGAAAGTGTTTAACATTATACCCTATTGTTATGTTTCCTTTAGTAAACAATAGAAAGAAAGTGTAACTAATAGCTGTATCATCTGAACAAAGTTTTTAAGTTACAGAACATTATACTAAAAGACATTGTTTGGCTTAGCATCTAATGTATAGTGCTAGAAGTACGTATATTGTATTATAATACACAACAATATATCTATTGTGCCATAACTTTAAAATAGACCACTATTTTACAATCTAAATAAGATTCATTGTTTTAGAATAGAATGTTGTAGTTCCAACCAAACTATTTTCTAAAAGAAATATAATTGTAAGTTTACAGTTATTAAGAATGAAAACATCTTCAATGCGCAGATTTAGAAAATTTAAACTTCCGCTCTCAAAATGAATATAAAGAATCCGTCGCTTATTAATTGATACAATTAACTTTTATACGTATTGTGTAAATTATTTATTGTATTCTAAATCGAACTTGCAACGGGTAAAACAATTTGATTTAGAAATTTTCGAAAGAGATAATTATTATATTTTCTTTGTTTTAAATTAATGAAAGGCATTATTCTTATTTTGAATAAATTAAACTTGTAAAAAAACTGAAGCCGTAAATAAAGTAAAAATAAAATAAACTCAGTAAAGATATAAAGTAAACTATTTGATTCTGTATATCATGTTGCTCTAAATTATTCGTTTTTGTAATAAGATATATATCGATTTTAATCTATATAAATTAATTTTAATATGACCATGTTCAATTACAAATCATGACAGTATATGTTTTGTTGTTTTAATTGTATATATAATATATATATATATGTATAATTTTTTTAATATTTTAATAAATCTGATTGTTTCATAATAATAAATGAATCCATTTTTTATAAATATGTTTTATGATATAAACCTTTAAAACAAGTTGATAAGAATATTTAAGAATATTTGTATTAAAAATACCACGATATTATTTCAATGATTGTATGAAAATTAAACATTTTAGGTAGATAAAATCTGTTTGAGAATGGGTGATTATTCTCCGCCTGAGATCTTTCAATTAATTAATTAAAGTAGAATTTTCTAATTAATATCAACTACTCCACAACAGTATCGATTAACTATCGATTCTGTAAAATAATTACATATCAATCATTTTCTTAAGTTTCAAATATTTCTGGGATAACTCTGATAATTATAAAATTACTAAAATGGCTAAGACTGATTTAAATTTTATAAAGAGGTTTGGTATAAAGCTTTGTTGATCTGCAGACCAATACATCTGTATCCCATTTAAATGCAATAGATTAATTTTTTTGTTGTTGCTTATAATGGTCTATTATAAAATGCTTCAGCTAAAATACAATGGCGTCTATCAGCATTAAAAATATCGTACTTTATTAAAAACATCCTTTTTTTATAATTCGTATCACATAAAAAACGATTCTATTTTAAAATTTTAATTTGTTGTTTTAATAATGAAAACCAATTTATTTAGTTATTTTATGATTTTAAAAATGTACAATACCTTTGTTTATGCCTATTAAAACATAGATAAATAATAAATATAAACTTAACATAAACTTAATATAAAAAAAAATAAACTATAAATAATAATATTTAAAACATTTTCTTCATTCGACAAAACATTCAAGTATTAAATAGTGTTAATTATTATGTTTTAAAAATATTTTTTAATATCTTTATGAAAGTACATCTAACATGTAATAAAGTACTTCTAAATGAATTATTAAATTTTAATGCAATTGAAAAATAAACATTTATTTTAATGTTTATTTTAATTGTTTCTTGTATATATATTACTACTTCTTATTATATAATTTAAACATTTGTAATTGAATCAAAGTTTTTACTGCAACGCAGGCTTTCGGTTTCTTTTTCATTTCTATCATGATGTTGCAAAGTATAATCTCATTTTATTATATAATTGTATACATTCACATTATATTAGTATAATATATATAATTATATTTATATATTACTTTCAAATATATATATATATATAGATATATACTTTTTATGACATAATATATGTTGTTTAACGGAAAATTTGTTCCAGCTCCGTTCCAGCTCCGTTCCAACCTCCGTGTGGTCGAACTGGTGAGGTTGTCTATGTATTATTCTACTATTTGTATAAATAAAAATTAACAATTTTTATTGTAAATTTTCAATGCGGAAAAACGTCTTCTTTATTTTTTTAGATACGAATCTTGATAATAATGCTTAGAGATCCTTAATAATTAAGTTTAGGGATAAGTAATTGATAATGTGTAACATTTTGAGACGTCAAAAATAAATGAATTACTCAATTACTGAATTCATATTCTGGTTACTAAGGCTCTATTAAAACATAGAACGAATCAATTAGCTACACACTAATAATAAAGAATTTGCTTGAGGGACGTCCTCTAGCATTTTAACATATTGAACTACTACAAACGAGAATAATTATAAAAAATCGAAATATCTCAATTCTGATCTCTAATTATAAAATTAATAATTTATCGTTCTATATTAATTAATGACTGCATTTGATAAAATATCGAATGTTTGAATTGGATAATCCAAAATTTGTATTCTGCATTTAAAAGTATTTGATTATCTAGAAATAATTTACGAAAACATAAACAGATTTTTATTGAAAAAATACAATTTTTTATCAAATAAAAATTTACTCATTAAGATTATGTTTATAATATTATAACAGAATACGAATAAAGTATTAACAGTTTTAAATACAATATTAAGAAGGGTATAAGGAACAGTTACATGTTAAAACATTTCAGAAAGAAATATGCAGTAATTGCTTAATTAAAATAATAAACTATGATAGTAATACATATATAACCCTCCAATGCAAAATAAATATTAATTTAAACACAGCCTTAATATTTGTCATAGTTTTTCTAAGAATAATAACAATTAATTAAATCGAAAATAAGTTAATTTAACTTAAAATGAAGAGGTTTCATTTGGCTATACTATTTGCTAAGATACAAGAATAATAAAAGAATTGAAATAATTGTTCAAATTAAGATAAAAATATAAATAAAATTCATTATTTTCATTTTAATTAAAATTCTTCTACAAAGCAAGTTTCTAAAAAAATACTATTTTTAATTATATTTTTCACCAAAACTAATTGTATTCAACTTCCCCTGGACACTAATTACAGCAATAAAGTTCACGATCAAAGCAGAAATCGTTAAGTAGTAACCTTAAGTTCATTAGCAAACTTGGGTGGGCTTTTAGTTACAAATTCTTAACTTTACATGCTTAGTACAAAAATTTAACCTTGTTAAAGGATATATATATATAATCTCCAAATGTTGTACATATGCCATAAAAGCTGGATTTATCTATACTGTGAATACCTCACTGCAGAATGAGGGATACAAATCAGTCTGGATAAATAAATCTGTTCAGACTGTCTGCTACATTGGTTGAAGAGTTATTCTAAATTTATATAATATGTGTTTAATTGGCTACATATTTGTGAATATTTTGTGGATCAATGATTCTGAACCATTTCCATCTAAAAATTACATTTCATTAACTTTTTTGTAACATTTAAAAAAAATATTTCAATTGAAAACACAAACTTCAAATCAACAAAATATTTATAGTTTAAGTATATCCTAACACAATAAGTATATACCTAATCATAATCATAAAAGTAGTATGTAATGTAGACCTCCACCCCAACAAAGGAACTTTTATTTGAACAAAGACAACCCCTCCCCTCACACTTTTACTGGTTAAATGTTGAGCCAATGAAAAATTTTATGTTGTTCCCTACCATAGCAAAATTTCGACCAATCAAATTGGAGTAACTAAAATTTATGTTATATAAGGAAGTGTATGAGTTGCTGATTTCATTCTCCTTTCTTCCGAGCTCTCTGATGGTCGTCTCTCAGTCGGTCTATTCTCCTTCTACTGCAATGGCTTCATTTACTTCAGATTGTATTATCGAGGCGACGTTCAAGTCAATAATTCCGCTCATCAAGGTGAGTCCTCCTCACCTTTGCGTTCAGTCTCAGGAGAAATCTTTCCACTTCATCGACATCAAATTCTCCACAGGCTCAACTCTCCTATTTATGAGCCCTATCTTCACTAATCTGAAAGGTAAAGTTATCGGCTATACTCAGACTCTGGAATCATGTGATGAAGAAACGCGTGATCATCTTGTCTCAAATATTGGATGGGTGGAGACAGGCGTTATTGAAACTGTCTGGATTTCTCTCTAACCCGAAGGTAGCTCTGGGGCTACCAAAACCTCTGAGAGACATTTTCCTGGGAGATCCTGGATTGCGGAAACTTTTATGGAGAACTCGGACATTTACTGGGCAAAACTGAGACGCAATGCTACTGGTTTCGATTGGGTTGGTAATTTAAATGCTTTCCCCTCCCTTTCAATAAACGCTGATGTTATATTATTTTCATCTTTTTATATATTTCCTAATTATTTTGGTATAGTTAGAAGGAAAAAAATAGTATATCCATAAAGAATAGTATATTTTAATAAAGATATAATCAAAGATTCAAGTCAATAATATACAAAATTCTCACGGTCACTCGGATACTTTAAAAATGCATAAGAAATAATTACTAAAATATAAAATGTAGTCAATATGGGATTCAAACCCATGACCTACGAAATATTAGTTTGACGCTCTAACCACTCAGCTACTCGACTAATACACATTTACAGCATAATTATTATTTGTCATCCAGCTCAAGTTTAAAAGTCAATCAAAGATTTTATACAGTTTTGCCTCATTTTGACTCATACTAAAATAAATTTGGGCATGGCTCCTGGGCCACAATTATGATTTATTCAAATTTTTGAGATAATATTACATGCATTTACACTATTAGAAATTTGGGCGTGCCTCCTTGCGTAAAATTAAATTAAATACATTTTTAAATGACTTCGCAAAATAAATATTAGAAGTATTTGACTTCTAAATAAATATGAAAATGACAATAAAAAAATAATCAGTAGCAATTGTTGTCATTCAATCCGTCATAGCTGTTTTCTTCAAACACCCCGCCAACTAATATGGAACAAGAGTAATCTGACAAGGCTCAATGAGTTTACTGATCAATTGCTGATATAGTACTCTACAGAAATTCGCTTTCAAGAATTCAAGAATGGTTTACGCTCTTGCGCCCCCCATCAATTGAGTATGTTTCCACATCCACAGGTTCATCCACATTGTAAAAATATGTGCAATATATACATTCAAAAATTATCTAAAAATAGTTAGTTATAATTTTTGAATTTAGAAATTTTAAATTTACAAAATTTAGAAATATGAAATTTTGTTTTGAAATTCGAATTCTTCTTATGCAACATTCTTCAACATTATTCTTCTTATTTTAGTCTCGATAACTATAATTAATCAAGTTTTTAATAGTATAATCAAATTCTCCATACGCTATATTTACTCATGACTAAATAATTAAATGTAGCACTTACTCTGAATAGATGGGATGATGAAACAGAAAGATAAGGATTATAACAGTATAGCGGTCGAATAATTCGGACAAGTATAACAGAAGAAATAAGAGAGAGACTGTCAAGGAGACGACCATAGCAAGGCTCGTAAGAAAAAATATAGAATGAACAACTCACACTCCCCTCATATATCTTGATATTCAATTCTCATTCGGCAAGGTGCGAAAAATTTAACTAGTAAAGGTGTGGGGTGGTTTTTGTTAAAAGAAAGGATCCTTTGTTGGGATGGAGGTCCACATCACACACTACTCATATAACCATAATTTGCCACCTTGTTTTAGGTAGAACAGTTAGGATAACTGCTGTACCTAAAACCACTACATTTCAATCATATTTTAAATATTGCATGTGTATATTATTGTTACACCTATACACCTGACCAAACAAGAAGAAATACTTCTAATATTGTGCAATAAAGGAGAAAGTTGAGTTTGTATCTCTTAAGGAGAAGATAGGGAGGGGGGGTGGGGGGAAGGGTTGCGAATAGAATAATTTAATTTATCACCGATTTTGACGAAATTATGTATACATAAATATATATAAATAAATAAAGTTCTTTTGAAGGTTATATAATTGCTTGATTAAATAAATATTTTGCAGTGTATTATTTTCTTCTTGAATGTCTGAAATTATGTGTTTAAAATGTAAC
This sequence comes from Vannuccia rotundouncinata, assembly GCA_034780395.1. NCBI lineage: Eukaryota > Metazoa > Platyhelminthes > Proseriata > Coelogynoporidae > Vannuccia > Vannuccia rotundouncinata. Next base: position 34,774 of record JAUZNC010034880.1, read on the forward strand.
ATTTAATTTAAAAAAATGTTTCATTCCAGCCGAATATATACAAACAGTTTGTATTAGATTTCCAAAATGAATTATTAAAAAAATATTATTTGCACTCAATTTGAAACGCACCTTTTTATATTACTGTCAAAATATCGTACAATTAAAATAGCGATCGATATTGTCATTAATATTCAATTAATAATTAAAAAAAATATTTAAAACAATATTAAAAAAATTTTAGAATCCAAAAATTCATAAAGCATAGAAAAATGGTAATGTCTAGTTGTTAAAAATATATTACAAGCAATATTAAAATCTCTTTTATTTTAAAATTGAAACAATTTCAGGAATAAAAAACAACGGAATTTTTTTTAAAAATTGTTAGAATACATTTAGTCTAGACAAAAGAAATTAGAAACAAATATTTGTAACATAATATTAATTTGCCATTTTTTTGTAATAATATGGCATTGTTATTAAATTATATAAATGCCGACTTTCAAATGTTTCAAAATGAAAGTATGTATCAATTTTTTAAGTAATTGGAATAAAAATATTTCAGAATTAAAATAACTTGACGCTAATTCAGTCAAATTTATTATCAGGAAAATAAATTTGTTGCAATTGGTTTGAACGACCATTCGGATACATTATACACACATAAATGTGTTATGTAGAAATAAATAGATAACACAAAAATAGAAGACGATATGAATTATTGTGAGGTCAGTTCTAATAATGGAATATAGATGTTTATATAGGTACTGAATATATTAAATTATTTGTTTTTACCCTTCGGAAAAATTTGTTTATAGAAATATATGTACAATAAAAAACAAGAACTTGAATATTAATTAAAATGGAAACTATAACATTATTACAATAATTATAATATACAAAAAATTATTTTTATTTTTATATTATGTTTCTTTCTCATTTTTGAAAAAACTGTCTTTTTGACACTTGTATTAACAAAATGATTCACATACTAGCCAGTTTAATAAATTATTTGAAAGTAAACTATCATCAATAGATACAATTCTTAAGCGATCGTCTAAATCAACCGGTTTTCTATAAGTGGTACTCAAGTATGCAAAATGAACGTAATGAGTAACACACGCTTCGACCTTTAGACGTATTTTCAACTACTTCATTATATAAGTGATCTTAAAAATGACTATTTGGATATTTTATATATATATGTATTAATAATAACAATCATCCCACGCAGGAGACACCTAAAGACTATACAGAACGAGAAAAAATATTCAAGTTTTGATCACCACAGTTGAGATAATCAATAGTTGGAAACCTACCTCGTCTCGTTTAGCTCCTATACTTCTGGAGAGCGTCAGATGAGTCCAACAGATTAACAATGTACACATTACCACGATAAACTTGAACAATGCCATGATCTTCGGTTTAAAGTCTCTTTTCGTGAGTCACAGGAAACTAAAAGTTCTTGAGCTACAAGTACCAAACTATCAGATAATGTGTTCTTAAATACATCCCCCTTAAAATGAAATTGAAACTATGATGTCTACATTGTTTTGCAACAGATGATTGGTCAGGAGTTACAGCGCATATAATAAAATAGACAGTTTTAATTGGATGGTTAAGAAAATCACATCTAAAATTTTATTATTTTTACATTTCTACTAATGTGGTTACACTGAAAATTAGATGTTTAATTAAAAAATAGCAGGTTTAGTTTTCATGAATCGGATGTAGATTAATCTAAAAATTATTAAATTAACGTAAAATAATTGCACATTAAAGATATGTTAACATTAATATCACAATAAGAATACAAAATTATTATTTATTTAATTAAGTATGACATATCTTATAGGGTCCCTGCAAAAGTTTTTGTCGATAATCCTGAATTTTAAATAATTTAAATCAGTTATGGTGTAAATTAAATGTATTGCATTTTAGTTAATTATGTTTTTAAATTCAAATTATTATAACAATATCTAGACTGATATGTGTGCATCTAATACTTATATTTCTATAAAATATCTTAGGCATCGATTATTTAAATTTAAATTATAAATATCTTCCGTCGGTTAGTGCGTTTAAAAGTTTTACAGTTTATGTACCTACAAACACACAAACATTCAATATGGAACAAAAGAGACATGATGTAGGTACGTGTAATTATTTACTATTGTTGGATGCGTAATCTGAAATCTCCTGCCATCAGAGAAGAGATGAGATATGTAACACACTTGGAGATAATTTCGTCTCTGTGAAGACGTGTCAAATGTGGGTAGGTATCTAAGTTCAATGCTGATGAGTTCAATCTTGATGATGAAGTAAAAGAAGGCCGTCCGTATTTGGAAGGAGTGGATGAATGAATGGAGGAGCGCCTTCTTATTAATACGTATACAACATATGAGGACATTGCTCAATACTTGGATTGACATTCTACAACAGTGTTGAGACATTTGAAAAGATTAGGAAAGAAGTACTTATATGTTGTCACTAAGTTCCTCATAGTTTAACTGAAGCAAACAAATTGAATCGGTTACGAACGTGTCAACAAAATCAAAGACATATTCTGGAATGCCAAGGGCTTGTTGCTCTTTCATGCTTTTTAGCAAGAAGTGTCAATGACGGCAGAGATTTATTGTCAGGCAGTTGATCTACTAAATGTTGAAATTCAAAGGAAACGCAGAAAAAACACACAATTCAATGATATCCATTTTCTTCTTGACAACGCACGCCCCTATGTAGATGCACAAACCAGAGAGAAAGTGGTTGAATTAGGTACCGTTCCAATCAATTATGAGTGTCTCCTGCAGATTCAAGAAGTTATCGCCTTAAAATTACTTTATACATTACTAAGGACTTACGATAGTCCAAATATATTGATTCTTCTATAAAAAAGTCAAACTGTGGTCCTTATTTCCTTCGCTTATTAAAACCAATAGTCAATAAATCGGATCTGATCATCTTATTTCATGCACTCGTTCAAAGTCATATGGATTTCGGATCATCTAAATACATTGGCTCAATTAACATTGCAGACAAAATATCAAACCGAAAGTTATATTCTCGTTCTCATAAGATAATCTGTGGCGCTCTTTGTAGAGAAAAATGCCTCCCTAAGCCTGAGGATAAAAGACTTTCACAAGCCATCAAACTGTTTCATAAAGCCCTGTCTTCCTTCTTTTCTGCCCAGTACTCGTTATTTGTCAGTTCCTTCACTCAAGTTTGAAAGAAGAGCCTTATCATTTATTTCATTCATGTCAATTATGTATAATTCTCATTAATGTTGATTTGGTACCATTCTTTGCTCTACACTAACTGTTTGTTTTCGTGGTATGTTTGTATTTTCTAGTATCTTTCTATTCGAATTCGTTGTATGTTTTAATATTTTTTTTACTATTCATGATTCCCAGTCTCCAAAAAATATATGCTTTATTATTATCATATTATTATATATAATTTGATTGTGGCTACAGGGACGGATCCAGGGCGGGTGACTATAGCGGAACTAATCCCCGCCTCCATCCTGCTGAATCAGATGTGTCCTTTTCACAAATGAAGTTAGACTAGATTAAAATACATTTTCTGAAAGTAATATAATAAAATATATTAATGTGGTCATTGCAAGAAGAATGATAAATTAGAGCTAAATAATAAATAAAATCCAGAATTTTGAAGTTAAAGTTTGCTCATTAAATTTGCTTATTAATGTTTTCTAAACAATGTTAAATAGATTAATATTTAGATTAAAATGATTAATATTATATTATTTCACCTGTTTCATTACAGATTGCCTATTTATTTGAATGCAAGCAAAGTTGGAAATTTATGGGTAATTAAATTTCGTACAATAATCTATTCTCCATTTGACAACTCCTTTTTTGTATTTCTCAATAGTTGATTTATTTCTCAATCTCAATCATGAATTATTTTTGTGAAGTACAGATTTTATATGACTTTTTAAATGTAATATTATTAATATATATTTTAAACATTTTTGTAAAATGTTTTTAAGTTTGTTATTTTTAATTTCAAATCTGAGAATACAAACAATATTAAAACTATAAATAAAATTTAAAAAGAGAAATTAAAGAAAATAAAGTGAACAGATTTCCAGAAAACTAATTTTTATCTTGTTATATATTTTATTTTTAACATTTCACAATCCATGTAACTAATTCCTTTTTATGTAAATCTAGAATTTTAAATATACTAGTGGGGTGTAGAGTCGATACTCGGGTTGAAACAAGATTTTTGTAATTTTATCGATTTTTGTGCATTAATTGATTTTATTTTTTGATTTTATCGAATTTTGTAATGTAATCAATTTTTACGATTTTATCAATTTTGTGATTTATCGATTTTTTCTCTAGCTCTAATATGTGCTTAAAGGGGTACCGAAAACATTACGTTTTAATTGTTTAATATTGAAATATATTCCTGCTACTCACTTGTCAGTTTAACTCGTACTTTGACTCCTAATCAAATGCATTTTTTGATTTATCAATTTTTGTGATTTTAATATAGGGTTTAATGTGGTACCAAAAACATTACGTTTTAATTGTTTAATATTGAAATATATTCCTGCTACTCACTTGTCAGTTTAACTCGTACTTTGACTCCTAATCAAATGCATTTTTTGATTTATCAATTTTTGTGATTTTAATATAGGGTTTAATGTGGTACCAAAAACTATACGTTTTAATTTGTGTGCTAACGCACACAAATCGAAACTCTGACTATTGCATGGAACATTATTTTATTTGAAATTTCTGAGATTATACATTAATTAGAATTAGGTTTATTGATTATAACATATGTAAATTGTATGTATCAAAAATAGTTTAGTAAAGGTATTTTAAAAAATCTATAAATAAAATTGAAAATACATTCTGAGGTGGTTTTTAAAGTGCAGTCTTTTTTGATGCGCTTCGCACATCAAAAACACTGGCTAATTGTATATGTGTTATTTTAATAGTTGTAAATATCTATATCCATAATTATATAGATATGTTCACGTATTTGTATACATATGTATACCAAATATGTACATATCAATTAATGATTATTACTATACGTATGATAAAATTGATTAAAAATAAATGCTATTTATCGACGTTTTTAGCAGACATATTTGCGAATTATGAAAACTAAATCTCATTAAGAAATCAATGGGCAGTTAAGTCGACAACATTTTCATTCTTTCGGTTCCCCTGGTTCTTTTTGCTTTTGGTCAAATGCTTAGATATTTTTTTACGATCAGCTTTTTACGACCAAGGAAAAATCAGCTGAATTTTACTCAGTGACTAATTATATTTTACTTGAAATTTTACAAGTATATTTTAAAATTAATAAATGCTTTATAAATGAATACCATTTTTGTTTTATAATTAAAATAAATAATTTACACTTTAAACGTTTTTTTAAAAATTTTTATCAACTGCTGCAATAATTTTGCATATTGCTTATAATTAAAAAACGCAATAATATACAGGACACTTTATATTTCACTATTTTAAAATGTGAAATATATTATTTTTAGCATAATTTAACTTTATTTTATTTTTATTATGTTTATGTTTTATATAATAAAATATAATAATATATATTTTTATTTAAATTATATTATATATTTAATATTCTCTATAAAGTCAATTTTGAATTTTTGATTGTTTTTATGTTAAGCATATTCAAAGAGAAATAAACATTTTTTTATACTATTGATATAAATTATTAGCCCTGCCAAACTCAAATATATGAACATAAAATTGTTTGCTTTCTGGAGAGGACTAGTGCTGTCTGATGCCTGATATATTTTCGTCAGAGTTTATCTTTTATATAAAATTAGTCTTGTTTGCGAACAAGATTATATTATTCCATAAAATATAATTTAGTAGCAATTTAAACATTGAGAATGAATAGGTGTTAAACAGTGAATTAATGTGAATTGCAAAAATGATGAATGATCGTATGTTGGAAGAGTAAATTTTCTAAACTTGTAACAGGATTAATGTAGTCGAAAAGTAATCAACAATTTACGAGATTACTACAAAACAATGATAGTGTTATAGTTTTTATATTGCTAATAATGTATATAATATAGTAATACATAATATAATAATGTATAATTTATTAATTCCCTTACA
>JAUZNC010034880.1:40995-51265 GCA_034780395.1 Vannuccia rotundouncinata
AGTTTTTATATTGCTAATAATGTATATAATATAGTAATACATAATATAATAATGTATAATTTATTAATTCCCTTACATTTTCACTTTTTCAAATAGAAAATAAAGTTAGTGGACAATAAAATAATATAATTTAAAAATTTAATATTGGAAATTCACGAAGTGGAGTAATACAGATATGTTGAAATATTTACTTCACAGTACTTACGAAAATTATTTATGTCGATTTTCTTTACAATATATAAATGTTGTTAAGAAAATAAAATTATATATACCTATAATTTTTTGCATTTATTTCTTTTTCTAATTTTACTCTAGTACATTTTTACTTCAAAATGTGCATTTTAATTATAATAAATGTAAATATATAATAGGATTTTTAAAATGTAATATAAATTATTTAAAGTGAATTTTAAATTGTTCTCTTATACATAAAAATGCGCTTTTTATATTTATCTACATTATTAAGTCTTCAATCTGACAATTATTTCATTGTAGCGGGTACAGTTTTACCAAATATAACCGGGTTCATATCTACACAGTTTACTATTATATTTTCTACTCGTATAAATACATATTATTATTTGAAAAAGATCAACCCATGACGCATAATTAATTTTGAATTATTTTTTAACTCATCAAGTGATAATAAATTTGTTATTCAGTCATAATCAGAAATAACGATTTTATTGAAATCATAACAATTAAATATATGTAAAATAGTATTTTATCATTTATAAGTTGTGATTGATTGTTATTTTATTGTGATTCGACGTGGTTCTAAAATAGACATCCCCTAAATGATATCATCTTGAAGAAATAATTGTTATTGGCACACTCGTGACTAAACAGTTTAAAAAGCAATTTTTACAGCTATAATTTCTAATTCTACATTCTTTAATCTAAATTGGTAATATAATAACCATACCAAAATCAATTACAATCTTGATGAGATGTTGTTGAAAGATACTTTACGTACACTTATTTATTACTTATTAGTCCCCTAACAACGTTTATTTAAAAAAAATCTTATTTCTCATCGTTTTGAATGTATTTTTAAATTTCAAAAAAATCGGTTAAAGTTTAGGGTCTTCATCGGAGAACAAAGAGAGCTAACAACCTTACTATCATAGGTTTAGATATATTCATAACACAAAATTGTGAAATCGGTTATTGTCTTGATAAAACCAAATGTTTTGCAAAGTATGAATAACTTATTTAATCAAGATCGAAATTTTCAAAATCGGTTATCCTATTGTTATTATATTACAAATAGCGATTAAAATTTGTGAATTCAGAAATTGTTTCGATCGAGTGTGTCAACAGCTCTAATTTCTTTTAGATGATGTGATGTCTATTTTTGAACCGCATCGTACAACAATTTCTCCAAAATTAGATTATTAAATCAAATATTAAGACATTTGTTGGACAGGGTTCCGAAAGTGTTAAAAACAAAATGGGGTAAGACAACAACCGCCGTCCCGCCAGAAAAGTGGACAGGTGCCCCCTGGAGCAGGTCATAGCCTTGGGTTCGAGCTATTTGGTTGTAACTTTGCCGGATAATGTGTGCCACCCACCGTGGTGTCCGTTGGGCCCTTGCTACTATGTAGCTTGCGAAAGTTGCACACAAATGATGGAGAAATTGGGCGCAGACAGCGTCCAGCCACCTAGCTTCGCAAGGCGGCCCAGAAACAGAAAACAAAATTATTAATATAGTTTGTGTTTAGTATAGGTACTTGTGAAAATTGACAGCCTGGGTGTAGTGATAACACTCAATTAAAGGGGGATAGATCTTATGAACTCCACCTTTTTTTAAAGGTCTTATGGACTCCGCCTTATATGAAGCTAGAAATTAGTTTGTGGACAGCTTCCATTAAATAATCCATTTATAAAAAATTAATTCATGTCTTTCAGAAAGTTGTATATATATATGAATTTTATAAGTTGTATTTAAAATGAATCTTAAGTATTAAAAATATTAAAACAATTGCTTTACTACTAAAGTAGTATTTTTAAATAAATATTTTATGTTTATAAATGTATAATTATATTATCTAGATTTTTAACGCCTTTTAATTTCTCCTATAATATATTAATTTATTTACATATATATATATGACCAACTTATCTATATTTATCATTTCATCAAAAATCCTTATATCCGGACTACAATTAAAATCAAATACAGGCGCAATTTGTGTAGATAACATATCCATCAAAAAAGATAATATATTATATATATTATACATATAAATATTAATATTAAATTAAACATATTTTATGCTAATCAGTTCTGTCCGGCGGTTGAATTATTATAGGGAAACATAAACAGAAGCTGAGCGATAATTCCTACGTCAAACCGATTTACGAATATCCAAATCTTTCTTTTAAATAGTTTCATATGGCGTTTTTTTCCAAAAAGTGTTCGTAGACACTTTAGAAAAAAAACTATACCACCAAATTAACGAAACTTACACAAAAAGTGTTGGTAGACACTTTAGAAAAAAAACTATACCACCAAATTAACGAAACTTACACAAAAAGTGTAAAATTTTCCAAGAATTCCAAATAATAAATTTTGATTGGTCCACAAACCGGAAAAAAAATGTTACCCTCTCACTTCTAAAAAAACTTTATAGGGTTTTTCCTAAACCGGAGAAAACCCTAAGTTCTAAAAACGGGTAAAAAATATTTTTTTTAAATATTTTTATTCTCTAGATAATTTTTTTTCTTTTTTGAAACTTTGTGCATGCTTACAATGCGGTCATTATAACATAAACATTTAAGAAATCGAACGGTGGGTTCTCTTGCAATGAGCTAAGAAACTTGTTTCTGACAGTATCGATTTTGGGTGAGGCAGGACATTTTAATAGTTGGTCCCCTTATCTCATTAGGGAGAATATTTCTGCAATGAGCTTAATCCAAGAATTTTTTTTTTATATATAAAATCCTGTTCTAATCTTTTTTGGACACTATTTTGGGGTTCATTAAAAACGCTTGTTTTTAATGATGCAGCCTATGCTATATTATGCAATTTATATGCTAAATTTGTATTGAGTTTTCCTAAAATATAAATTAAATGTACACAGCAAAAAGCAATTTGAAAAAAGTATATAGACCGTAAGTTGAAGTAATGGAATAGTTCAAAATTTATTTTTTAATATTAAAGGAATATTTGAAGAAATAATTCGCTTGGAAAAATATAGAACTTTCAAAGTGTATTTTTTTCGTAAGAAAAATGGAAAAATTATTATTTATTTTTTAAATAAAATTTACTCAAAAACATTTCATTTTACTATATTCTATGATTGATATGTTTAAAAAAAAATTAGAAATATCACTCTAAATTTACAAAATAGCGAGCATTCACAGCATTATAGAGAAGGAAATTTACGATTAGAACTCAAATTTTCTAATGCATTAGATGAAGTTATAAACATGCCAAGTTGAAATTACACATTATCGTAACGTTATAAATGATTTTAAATTGGTCAATAAAGATCGCTTAATTCAATCAACTTTATAGGTGTTTATCAAACGTTATAAACTCAAACGTTATAAAAATTATGTAATATCATTTATTGTCAACAACACTCAGGATATTGAAAATCTATCAGGCGAACATATTTGGTTAGCTATTTTTTTATTTTGACAAAACGGGTTAAGTTTTTGACCTTTTTGGCAGAATTCCTTCATCATATGTACAAAAATGGATGAATTTAAACACAAGATTTTGATATTATTCAAATGAAATTGTACAAAGTTATTCATCAACGCTGTGTGGTGCTTTCTGCTTGTACTATTTTTATCACAAAGTACGAGGATGTTGTTTTACTAAAATAACATCACATTTTGATTCTATTTTTCTTCATTGTAATTATTTTAAAATATAAAATTTTTCAACAAGTATCCGAATAAAATTCGCAGGACTTATTTTTATGTTTGCTCCTTATATTGCATAACCCTAGTAGTGATTTGAAAAAAATATTAAACTTTTATTCATATACTTTACATATAAAATATGAATATATTTGTATTTCAAATAACAACTTACTCCTTACTATTAATAATTAGTTTTCTAAATAAACTATAAAAATAATTGTATGTCTAAAAACAACTCACACCTTACTACTAGTTATCAATTTTCTATATAAACTAAACATTTGTTAATGAATATATTCTCATGCCTTCTTAAATTAGAAGGTACGCTAAGTTTAAATAAGGCACGCTACATTTAAATTTCAAAATTTAATCGAATCAATACAGATGAAATAATTATAGAAATAAATTTACTAAAATACTCTAAGGCAGAAAAGGCATTCGATTTCATTGATTCTGAATTCAAAAAGCACTCCGCTTCGCGTCGTGCCTTCTTTTCAGAATCAATGAAACTCATGCCTTATCCTATACATAAAGAACCCTTGTAATTGTATTGCAATTTCAAATAATTAATCTTTTAAAAATAGTACGCTGCATTTTTAGTCACGTAATCATTTTTGTAAAGATCGTTCTTTAATAAAATAATAGGCTCTAACTTTCTATATGAATATCTATTAATCTATGTTGCTAATTTTATTAAATTCTCCATTTTAAATTATGACGTCATAGCTGTGGTTCAAGACTTTGTATATCAAAATATACAGATAATTAAGTTTCATGAATAACATCTTTGTATATTAATTTTAAATACTTTTAAAAGAGGGTAGGTAATTATTGGTTATACATATTGGAAATACATATATTTTAAAGAAAAATTTAAAGAAAAAAAATTATTTAAGTCAAATTTTGAAGATATATAGTTAAAAAACATAGCATCTAACTGTTTTGAATTCAGCCCATCAAAATCGACTAAATTGATCAATTTTCGAACAAAAATCGAAATGGATAAAAATGTCTGACATAGCTAACTATTAACGAATACTTATATACTTGTAAAGATTCTACCATTTTTTGTAAAATTATATATAAAAAGAATTTCTTCATACTACTGAAGCTTTCTGTAGTCCATATCGATTATCCCAAAAATAACTAAATTATTTTAACTAAACATGTAATTCATCTGTCTCTAATTAATACATGAATTTAATCAGCTATTTTTGACATCACTAGTTGTATCATTATATTGTATATAATTGTTTATATTAGACTTACATTTTTAATAATATTAATCCCTCAGCTACACTTCCATAAAATAACGTTAAATATTGTTTATTTTTTAAATCGTTATTGTACGGGATGTTTTGATTTTATAAATTTAATGAAAAGTATAGTTATATAGTTATAGTTATATATATTTTTATAGTTATAAATCTGTTTGTGATAATTTTTACTGTCTTCAGTTTTGATATATGTTGATTACGCAGAGTATCCTCTCCATATTTGCGCATCCTCTCAAATGAAAACTAAATTTACAAAATATTGAATCGCTCTGCAATAAATGTTAACGTTGTTTTATATATGTCTTTGGCATTTATTTAAATATGACATCATTTCATATTTAAGGTAAATATACTGCATACAAAAAAAGTAAAATTTCATTTACAAGTTAATCATTATGAACATGACTTCTTCGAGAATACAAATGACAAGTCAAAGTAATAAAACAAAACAAGAAGCCTATGGCATCAACAAACAGGAATATATCAACTCCCAGAATAATATCATACATCACCCAAGCATTAGCTGTTCCTAAATCCATACAAAAGAAAAACCACTTCACGTTAACCAGACCTTGACTTATTTCAGCAAAATCGATTGCTGGGGTTAAACCAGCTGCTAAGATTGAGAAGGCAGCCATCGCCCTCAATGTTCCAGGAACATCGGGACGACCTTCAACTATAAGCATTCTCAAATGTGCCATATAGATTGTCATTGCTCCCATGCAAAGAATTGAATTCTTTCTTTTCTCCGAAAATAAAATGCAAAATATAGTTCCAACGAATATGATGATAGCACGAATGAAATACACTTCGAAAAAATGAGGCTTCAATTCTTCAGGAAAAAATAGGCCTATGTATACATTGGTGATTGATACGAAAAATACAATCGTATCACATATACTTGAGGCTACGGGGTAGGATTTAGTGTTCAAAACGTTCAACATACGTGGTAAACCACAGAGTGTTGAGCATAAACTAAATATGATAACATTCCAAGCAAAATAATGTTCATAATCCGAAAATAATGTTGATAGTGTATCCAACACTGTCATAACTCCTCTATATAAATACAGGTCTTTGATGTTTTTTCGTTACTTAAATGATTCTTGTGAAAATTCAATTTAATTGCGGAATAAATATGTATTCTTAACAAAAAAATAATGTATATTTCTATAGATACATCAATTACTATTTATATTTATTGATTCATTTCAATTTGCTGATTAGTTTACTTCACATATGACTAACATAGACTAATCTTTGTTAGTGTTGGGTTTACTATCACTGTTTTATTTCAAGAGTAGCAAAATCTAATATGATTAAAAGGCGAAATTGTTTCAACAAAGTGAATTTTGGATTTATAGATAAAACGAAATAGCATTTATGATAGATAGATTGAAACGTCATATAGGTATCACTCTTCGCAAATATGTATATGATAACTAACTGATTAGAGGATTTCAATGATCAGAATCTATGAGCCGATAATCAGTTAGTTTACCATATATAGCCTACTTTTATTGATATTTAGGAAGTTATCTTTGAAATTTTATCTTGCAATAATTTGAATACCAGTACATTATTTTTCCAAGACGCGTACATTATTTTCTCAAATAACAAAACAATAACATTAACAAATGTTTTCCAAATCAGACACAAATTAATCATTCTCATTCGCTTCACAGGTCCACTTCTATCACTGCACCGCTGGTCAATGTAATTTTGTTGTTTTTGTTTTGGGACGTGCCTTCAAAATCTTCAGTATGTACCTGTAATTAAATTTCGCAAAAGTATATTTTAATAACAGTTGATAAAATATAATGTGATAACTAGTCGGAGATGTACTTTCCAGTATTTTCAGAGAATTATCCGGAAAAAATTAGATATTAAAAGAAATCATAAAAAACAGTTAACATGGTGTAGCGGAATTGCAGCGCATTATTGTTCTCTTGAAACACACTTGTAGGTATTTAACTCCTTTTCGCTTCGATGGCCGGTCACCTTCATTATTACTTTGTTATCAAGGCCGGATTGAAACATCCTTGTCGCAACAGTAGCTCTCAATGAGTGCGTCGTGAAATAGCCGTAAAACCCTGCTTTTTTTCATAGCAGATTTGACCATGTTTCCTATGGTGTGAATTCCAACAGGTTGCAGTTGACAAAACCATATTCCACCTGAGGGAGATTTCTTGGGTCTTAAATACAGACGACTGATATAATGTGTCGTACTTGACGTACTTTTCATATATGAAAGCAGCACTTCGGTTACGATATTTCCTATTTTCAAATGCTTTTACGGCATTAGGCTCACAAGCTATGTCCTTCAGAGTGTTGGTGTAATTTTTTGAAGATTTTCCCCTGTAAACTAACACTTTTTCCTCTCCACTGTTCTCAACCGAAAATTGATCCAATGTGAGGTCGGCATGCTCAGATCCACCGCGGAGAGCAAAATTCATTCCAATAGGGAAAAAAAGTGTTCTTAAAATATGTTCAGGTGACTCATACCCTAGAACATTCTTTCTCTACAACGTCTGTATGTTTAGCCGCGATATTAAGTCCCAAACGCGCATTTTTTACCCATCATCGAATAAAGACATCTAGTAATGTGTTTGAACCTTCCATCAAATAGAAAACGATAATTGTCAGTATTTACTTTCATATTTACAGCTTGCTGAAGTTGTAAAAGTCCTTTAAAATTTTCGATCGAAAATTATTTCCTGATGAATCTCTAAATTCTCAGACAAATCTAGAAACGCTCCAGTTAATAAGTTCATCAACAGTAAACTCATGCATATCTTAATATGAGATTTTCTCTTCGTTCAATATAGGTAACTGCTGAATTTCTTTATCGACAAAACGCCTCAAAGACGTTTTAGTCGAGTATTTTTCAAAAACATTTCCCATTGACATATCTTCTATATCGGCTTCACTTAATATCTCCGGGTTTGTCAAGATTCCATTTTCTGCATCCGATAAATCACAACTGATATCAAGAGTGAAGTCCATTTCACTGTTATCAATTTTGAAACATCCCAACATATAATTATAATATAATGATTATAATTAACTGAAAGATAATGTATGGAAATATAAAACGAAAATATCAATAAAAGTAGGCTATGCCATATAATGTACTTGTTTTTAAATTATCGATTGATATCATTGATCCACAAAGTTCTAGTTTATTGTGGAAATGGTCAATTACAGATATTGAAGAAAATGAAATGGAAAAACTTGAGTACAAAAGAATATGTCTCTAAATCTTAACGTTTTGGTTTACACCAATCCAAAATCGTTGTCGCTGAGACGAAGGTCGACCGAAAGAAATACATTGTTCGTTTATACAAATTGTTCGTGTCATACAGGCCAGAAATTAGCGGGAAGTAAGGTCATAATTAGTTTTATCTTTGGATACGGAAATATTTTCACTAGTCCATAGATATTGCTAACGTATTTCACTCGTGCTTCGCATTCTTGAAATACTTGCAATATCTATAGACACGTGAAATATTTTCCGTATTCAACAGCCATCAATGTAATAACGGATAATATTCTGTTAAAGTTATTTTCAAATTATTTAACCAATCACAACTCTAGATTTGCCATATTTTAGATGTCCAATCTAGTTCTATATATAATATACAATATCTATGAAAAAACACAACCTTTAACTTGAGCGTACTCACATAAATTATGAACAGTAAATGAAATAGATGAACATGTATTTTCCGAAAATATATAATTTCCATAACTAAAACAAAATTTTAAAAATCACTTCTGTGTCTTCATTTTCATGGAATTGACCATATATATTTAGCTAAATTGCAAAATATTTAACTATTTCTATTTCTATTTTAAATTTTATTTCCCTACATTTAATAAACTACAAACATTGTTCGTTATCGATAATATTTGCAATTGAAATTTTTACGTAAATCAATGTAAAATAATGATTAAATATAACTTCAATTCAAAAATTGTACATTCATTTTCGTAATCACGCTAAATGATTGTAGATGTTAAATTATTAATTAAAATGTCTAAATTTAGCAATTTAGTGATGAAAAGGAAATACTACTATTACAAATTAAATAAATGATTTATCCAAGATCTCAGGAACTGGACTTGTTAGACGAATACATGGATCTTTTCCAAGATGAATAATTTAATTCTTTTTGTTGAACAAACGAAATTTTTACTTATACAATTTCCTTCAGAAAAAGATGAAAATTGAAGAAGATGACGAGTAAAATATAATCAAATTTACATTTCAAAAAGAAATTTCAAATGATTGTCCTTTATAGAATTTGTTTATACAGTTTTATAGTGGAACGAAATATTATTGAAAAATATCAATTTTAATTCTTATCTATTGTAAATGTAAAATGTTATATTGTATGCTTGGGCAGTCCTCCTGGGAAGATATTATCAGACTGAGGAAAAAATGTTATTATTCGCATAAATCAATTGAACGTTTTGATAAATAATATTAAAGTTTTTAATGTATACAATTAAATATAGCCTAGATATACTTATATCTTTGTAATAATATACAATATCTATGAAATTTAGTCAATTATTACAATTTAAATTTTCATATATGTTTGTTTAATTGGATTTGAGATTAATTTAAAAAAACGTCTAAAGCCTTTTCTCCAGATTCATCTCTGGATACATCTCCACATTCATCTTCAACTTTATTGCAGCATCTACGGTTCTATCAAGGTCAAATTATACATTTTTGGAAAGCTTAGAAAAGGTTTTATACGTGTTGTTTGACGTATATTCTATCAATCAATATTGGTAGATTTTTATTTGATTATTGATTGTTATTTCTATTTCAGCACCTGCCATAATTACAAGTAGGAGATCAAACGTTTAATCTTCTAAAATCTCAAAGTCAAGCTGGAATCTATATCTATATTTATATATGGTAAATATAATAAAAAATTAAAGTATTTAGCAATCAACATGAATATTGATCGTATAACCAATTATACATTAAATTAACCAATTACAAATTGTCTTTAAATTTGTTTAAAATGTAACATTTAAAAGTACAACTGGTAAAATTTCCAGAAAATAAGTATTTCAGATTTTATGTTGACATATTT
>JAUZNC010034881.1:5950-19394 GCA_034780395.1 Vannuccia rotundouncinata
ATCAAACAATATTTATTACTAAATGAATTATTATGTTACCATTCTATCCAACTACCTCATTCGGACAGTTCGGTCCTACCTAACTATTCAAATTGTTACATTAAGAATCGAAAAAGATTTCATTTTTTTATAATAAAACTCGATCAGCATCCAAAAATTAAAATTTTGATCTTTCAACTCTGCACAAAAAGTTTTCCTTTTATTATTCATATAAGACAGTCGATATTTTTATTCTACGTTCTAGGGCTGATTATAATGCTGAGCAATAATTATGACGTGATTTATTTATTTGTATAATTATTTATTCAAAGTACAAAACTGACATTCCACTGTAACTATCATTTTCCAAATGGACGATCCTTCAACATTAAATAAAATATAAACTACGCTAATATTGCGGCATATATTCAATAATCTATGAGTATATAGTTCTTGTTCTTTACTACATTTGATCTGATCCTCAATAAACGTAACAACTGCATAATTGAATAAAAAAAATATATTTTAGCTGTCAATACATTTAAACTATAAGTCTTCATATTTTTATTAGAAATAATGAAGTTTTTTATTATTTGCTTTTATACAATATTAGATCCATATATAAATGATTGTTTATAAAATTGTTAATATTTGATTAATGTTGCGTTGATATTTTATCTAGAGTAAAGGTGGGTGTAAGGGTTCGACCCTTTAACCAGAGAGAAATTGATCGAAAAGCAAAATTAACAATTAAAATGAAGGGAAACCAGACAAGCATCATAAACCCAGCCAGTAAGTCAAGAATTCTTTAAAGTTGAGATATCCCATATTGTTCACATATAGATTTTTAAAACTAAAATAGCAATGGTATTATAGAATACATTCCAAATATTTATATAGAAAATACTCTGAAAATTCTTTTGTTTCAATTAATTAATAAATTTCATTTTTGTTTTACATTAAATTTTAGGGAAACATTTGAAATATATAATAATGGAGAGATGATTAAATAATTAATTTATAATATTGTTTCTCTATTTATTAGATAATAAAGTATTGGATTTCGCATTTGACTACTCCTATTGGTAAGAGGGTTTGTAATAACAATAATGTGTGGTTTTTAATATATATATATTATTAATTGATATGGATATTTTTTAATGTAACAACTATTTTATTGGAATATATAATTAAACATGGTGAAATTGGTGACCATTAATGAGTTAGACGTTACAAATCCATACTACTAAACTACATGGAAAATATCATTGAAAACAAATATGAATCTTTAATTTTTTGGATTATTTAGTAATTTGTATCGCTAAATTTAATAGGTCTCATGATGATTATGTCACGAATTCCGATGGAGTATTGGAACCTGCATCGAAGGCTTCTCAATATGCGAGTCAAGATCGAGTCTTTAAGGAGTTGGGGGAAGGTCTCCTTAAGAACGCCTTTAAGGGTTACAATTGTTCTCTGTTCGCCTACGGACAGACGGGCTCTGGAAAGTCTTACTCCATCGTCGGATTCGGCGCCAACAAGTAATTTGAAGGGCAATAGAAGATATACGTTCGTTCAAACTATGGTTTCAATGTGTTAGCCATTTTTTTGTGTCCATTTCAGAGGAATAGTTCCTATCACATGCGAACAACTTTTCAAAAGAATTGAGTCATCAGAAGATCCAAATATGGCGAGTTACCGACCTTGATATATTTGTATTCGGCCTCTACTAAACAGTATTGTTTGACGTACACACATTTCAGTTGTATGAGGTCACCTTCTCTATGCTGGAAATATACAATGAAAAAATTCGAGATCTCTTGAGTCAGAAGAGTGAACAGAAGGGTGGACTTGTAGTTCGTCAGCATCCTACTGTTGGATTTTATGTTCAAGGTTTGAAGAAGATTCCTGTTGGATCTTACGAAGATATTAGTCGTCGAACCGATCAAGGTAACCTTTTGTAAAAGGAAGTGGTGGAAATCTTCTATAAGAAAAAGATTCTAAAGGCAATTTCATGATCATGTTTGCTAGGGTAATGTTATAGTTATTTAATCAAAATACAATTTAAAACGATTAGTTTTCACAATTATATAATCGTTTAGAATTAGTTTTTGATCTTTAGTGTGACTTGTTAATTATAAAAACGGAATATTCTTCCCTAACATATAAATGCTTTTTATATAAATATTTGAAACAAAAAACTAATAAGTATGTGGACATGTATTGATTTTAAAACATAAATTCTATTTATAAGGTACTGCAAACAGAACAGTGGCCGCTACAAACATGAATAATACGAGCAGTCGGGCGCATACCGTGGTCACCATCGTATTCGATCAGATCATTAAATCTAACGAAGGCGAAACCAAGAAGAGTTCAATCATCAATCTTGTGGATCTGGCAGGTTAGTTTGTTGTCATTTTTGCAATATAATTCTCTCTTTTTAAGACGAATTAATTCACCCTTTAAAAGCTGAAAAGCTTAAATTCGTTTTCAAAATCATATTTCTAGTTTTCACTAAACCTTTTTCGTTACCGTACGCGCTAGAAGGCGTATTCAGAAAACAAGTGTTCATAATAGTATGCTTTAAATATTGATGAATATTTAATATCCATCACTTAGTTACAGCGATGTAATTATTTATATGTTCTGTCATATTGTAGAATATGGAATATTCATTGTTTGAACCTAACAATGACAGTTGGAAATGCATTATAATAATTATATTCATTTATAACAACGAAATTATTTTATTTTGAACTGGAACTACGTTTTCCAACAAGAAGAATTGTCAAAAACTAATGCAATAAGATTGATAATAATTCAATTCAACTTTAAAAATTATTATAAACACTCTAATCGATAAATCGGAGGTTTAATTAATCACAAATTTAAAAATCTCTAATTCAAATAAGTTTACAGTGTCAATGTATCTGCTTCGCTACTCATCAGGTTCCGAACGTGCCGACAGCACTGGGGCCACAGGTGATCGTCTCAAAGAGGGGGCTAACATCAACCAGTCGCTATCGACGCTGGGCAAGGTCATTGCTGTAAGTTATGAAATTCACTATTTAAGAAATGTAATTCTATAATTGGATATATTTATTAATAATGAGTGCACATATTGATTCATAGGCATTGGCAGAACACGCAATTGGTAAAACTAAAACAATTGTGCCTTATCGCGAATCGACTCTTACAAAGCTACTTCAAAATGCTCTTGGCGGAAACAGGTAAGATTCCATTTTAGAAAAGAATTAGAAAAGAGGAATTTAAGGTCAAGGGAATGCTCGATGGCTATACTTCCTGTTTTGTCCAAGGAGCAGTGGAACACGTCTAATAGTGTATTTCGTTAAAATGTAGTCTTTCCAGGGAGCTGTAGCGACTTAGTCGATTTTGAAAATATAGATTTCAAGAAGAGGGCCGTATCGTTTAGGCAGTATATTTATTTTGATTTAGGCTGTTTGGAAAATTTTGAGTCTTCTTTTCATGGTTTCAGTATTATAATCGTTGAAGTGCAGAACGTATAATGAAATCCTTTTTTCTCTTCATATCGTATTTGTTGTGTGAATTACTATAATTTATTACTATAATTTAAGTTCTAGGTACTCTCTTTAGACTAACCTCGTAGTCTTAACTACTTATGCATAATTACTTGGACCCACTGATCAGACGGTTAGTGTTTGGTTTCAATTGATAGTTGTTATCTGTTACCGTAGATAGACTTGTTTACATCTGGCATCCTTAATATCTGAAGCGTGAACACTTTTTTTTCTTGTTACTAGGTACTTCTTACTATGTATAAGATTAGTCATACTAATAATAGTCTTTGAGTATATAGGCAAACCTCTTAACATTGTCTTGTTAACTAAAGAAAATTGCTTTCATTACTGGACAGACTATAATATGTATATGCCTTTGACTAAATTGCAAATG
Organism: Vannuccia rotundouncinata; assembly: GCA_034780395.1. Classification (NCBI taxonomy): domain Eukaryota; kingdom Metazoa; phylum Platyhelminthes; order Proseriata; family Coelogynoporidae; genus Vannuccia; species Vannuccia rotundouncinata. The sequence goes on from JAUZNC010034881.1 coordinate 9,866, forward strand.
TGATGTTAGATTATAAAATCATCGTTGCAGAAGATTTCAATTATTAAATCAAACTCAATTATTATAAATATTTCATGTGAAATTAAGCTCAGTGTTTAGTGTATGTTGCCAAGGTTTCAGGTTTTTGGATGAGCATTATATGTGTTGGGCCATTGTTCTGTCTTGTCGTCAAAAAAACAAATTTTACTTTGAATGTATTAAAAATTAATTTATAAATATCCCTATACGCTAACACTGCACTTTGTGAATTTAAATATAATAAAATTATTGTATTTTAATTTCATTTATATGATGATTTTTTTATTTAATTGTGTGTGCGTAAATTAAGCTTTAGCAAAACTTTGATTTGACAGTGGCAAAATATTCTATTTATTGTATAATTATTATTTTCATTATATTTATTTTACAAATTGTTAATTTTTTGACGAATCGTTTGGGAGCATTAATTGTTTTCTTTCACTTATATTGATTGAACAACCTGTAAGTATTAACAAATTTAGCAAACAAACTGATATTTACTGAAAATTGAACAAATATAACCGTCATGAGAAATAAGTCAAAATGTTCATTATACTGTTTATCTGATTAATAAGAAAGTTTGACATGTCTAGTTTCATCGCCCATCTGTATCATTTAATATTAACCAGATATGACAGATGATACATTAACTTGGAAGGAATACATATTATTTTTTCAATAACTTCATGTAATTTTATGTTTTAAAATATGTTATCAAAACTGAAAATAAAACCGTGGCGTTATTTATTGAGAGCTATGCGCCACTTGTGAGAATATAATCCAATCTGATAATATATTTGGCGATACACTTTGCTATTTTGTGTCATATCAATGACCTAGTGTTTTGTTGTCACCTTGTTTGTCCTCTCCAGTAAAACAGTGATGATAGCTGCTGTGTCACCGGCCGATATTAACTACGACGAATCTCTGAGTACACTTCGATACGCTGATCGGGCCAAGAAGATCAAGAATCATGCTATCGTCAATGAGAATCCGCTAGATGCGCTCATTCGAGAACTCAGAGTCAGTTTGTGAAATTTTACACAAATTATTATTTTATTTATTATTTTACATTTCTTGCGGAGCAAAGCTGACAGAATCATTGTGTAATTTCATAAGATTACCATAAATGAAGTATCTTTAACAATTTTCAAAAAGAATTCAATGAAATTATTTACACAGCTTTTTGATATCAATCGAAACTTCTAATAATTAATTTAATAGAACAATTGTTGGGATTGTCATTCCAAGTAATACACTTAATTTACATTTGCCTTCAGTCTGACAACGAACGCTTACGTCAGCAATTATTAACTGGAGAAATTCCCAGTGAAATGTCAACCATTGGAATGTCTTCAAAAGGTAACCAGAATTCTTCCTTTACCAGCTCCTATAAGTTGATTAGATCTCTCTTTTCATTTGTGGAAATGTTTTTTCTTCTTTGGGTAGAAATTGAAAAAATGAAGCACGAAATGAGGGAAGAACTGCGAGCTCAGTTGGAGGCCAACATGGAATCTATCGCCACCCAGGACAGAGCCTCGTGGGAAAAAAGGGTAAAAATATATTCTGATGATTTAATAATACAGGATTGGACATCTAGTAAAAAAATAGTTGGAGAGGTTTTGTTTTCGTTAACCATTGGCAATAAAAATTGTTTTAAGCTGTTCCGCAAAAAAAATTAAATCTAATTATGAAAAAGTACAAAAATGACTTAAATATTGAAAACTTTACACAAGCAGAATAGTTTCCTACATTTGAATTAACAGGGAAAGATGCTATATATATTGAAAGCTATAGACAAGCAAAACAGTGGCCTGGATTTAAATTAACAATGAAATATGCTATTATAGATATTGAAAGCTATAGACAGGTAAAACAATGGCCTGGATTTGAATTACCAGGGAATGATGCTGTAGATATTAAAAGCTATAGACAGGTAAAACAATGACCTGGATTTGAATTACCAGGGAATGATGCTATAGATATTAAAAGCTATAGACAGGTAAAACAATGGCCTGGATTTGAATTACCAGGGAAATATGCTATAGATATTAAAAGCTATAATAGAACAATGGCCTGGATTTGAATTACCAGGGAATGATGCTGTAGATATTAAAAGCTATAGACAGGTAAAACAATTTCGTGATTTGAATAACCAGGGAAGAAGATACCATAGACATTGAAAGCTACAGACAGGCAAAACGGTGGTCTGAATTTGAATTAACAGGGAAGAAGATACCATAGATATTGAAAGCTATAGACAGGCCTGGATTTGAATTACCAGGGAAAGATGCTATAGATATTAAAAGCTATAGACAGAAAAACAATGACCTGGATTTGAATTACCAGGGAATGATGCTATAGATATTAAAAGCTATAGACAGGTAAAACAATTTCGTGATTTGAATAACCAGGGAAGAAGATACCATAGATATTGAAAGCTACAGACAGGCAAAACGGTGGTCTGAATTTGAATTAACAGGGAAGATACCATAGATATTAAAAGCTTCAAACAGGTAAAAAAGAGGCCTTTAATTACCAGATATTGAAAGCTATGGATATAAACCGGGAGCCAAGACATTTGAGCTTAATGGAACGAGGTCCCAACAATCAACCCCCCCCCCCCCCCCCAGATGCAGACATTATATCCTCTGTAAATTGCAAACATGACATTAAACATTAATCTTAATACATTAAAATATGACAAAAATTGATAATTAAAACTTCTATTTAAAGCTTGCATAAATAGTAAATGTATCTTTGGAATATGGTAAAACAATAGTATATAGATCCGAAATGGATCCGACAGTAAACCAAAACTCTACAGAATGGTACTATACTTGCCATATAAATAATTCGATCTCTATGATTATAAGAAGTAATCTTCAAAGGCATCTGGCGGGAATTGGGAACCGACTAAATTGTCTGGCGTTGATATTTTCGTATTCAGGAAGCTTCAATGTATCATTTAAAGTTGGTTTCAGTTAGAACCATTTTCCATTAATCTAGCTTAATTGAGTCCAATAAAACATGAGTACCTATCTTCAAAGGCGTCTGGCGGGGAATGGGAACCGACTAAATTGTCTGGCGATATTATTTGCGTATTCAGGAAGCTTTAATGTATCATTTAAAGTTGATTTCAGTTAGAACCATTTTCCCTTTATCTAGCCTAAGGGAACACATGTATTTAATAGCGTCTGTCGGGGGTTGGAACCGGTAAAAAAATCTGTCACTACTAAATTTGTGTATCTGGAAGCTGTATCTAGAAAAAATGTAAGTTTGTTTGAGGCCCTCTAATACTTAATCTAGCCTAATTATAAGGGGTTGTTGTATGTACCCTGTGGGCCTATGGAACCGGCTAGACATGGGGAGACGTTCAGTTCCATGATGTGCAAGAGTACAACTAAGCACCTGGGGGGTTCATCGTTGGGACCTCGTTCCCTTAAGCTCAAGTGTCTGGGCTCCCGGTCTAATATTGAAAGCTGTAGACAGCAAAACAATGGGCTTGAATTTGAATTAACAGGAAAGATGCTATAGATATTTAAAGCTACAGACAGGCAAAACAGTTTGCGGAATTGAATTAACAGGAAAGATGCAATAGATATTTAAAGCTATAAACAGGCAGAATACCATACTCATGCCAATCGTTTTGTCTGTATTCAACTACCACTAACTTACATAGTTTTTGAGTTAGATGATCTCTGTATGTATATTTTTACAGTTTAATATCTATGGATAAAAACGTATTAATTTAATTTATAATATTTCAAAATTTCTTCTAGCTGGAGGATGCACGCGCCGAGGCTGCAGCTAATTTGTTTAATAATCAGAAGAAGACGGACCTCTCTCTACCCTACATGATCAACCTCAACGAGGATTCTCAACTATCGGGTGTCATTATCCACCAGATCATTCAGGAAAAGGTCACTGTAGGACTGGCCGAATCCAAACCAACCATTCCTCTGAAGGGTCTGGGAATTCGAAAAAATCATGCGATCCTTACAGGAGGGGGTTCAGGGAAGAAGAATAAGAATACAATCAAATTGGCACAAGCTGATAAAACGGCCCAGATCAAAGTAAATGGTCTGCCGATTTCTGGATCTGTCAATCTTCAGCACAGGGACCGAGTTTTGTTTGGTAAGGAGATTATAATTGAGGAAAGTTGAGCGAGCTTTGATAATGTCTAATTGTGTTTACAGGCGCTAATCATCTGTACTCCTTCATGAACCCGTTGAATCCGACCTGTAATCCAAGCCTGCCTGAAACCATCGATTGGGAGTTTGCACAACAGGAAATTGCGGATGCAGAAGGATATTCCACCGGTAATGGAAACATTTTTATGTTAAAGTTGGTCTATGTGTACGTTTAAAAATTAAAGTTTAATATATTCATTAGTTGGATATTAATCTCGTTATGTATAATATAATATTATATATCTTTCAAAATTATTTGTTTAATAATGTTTGACACATTTTATGGCATACATTAACTAATAATATAAGTAATATATATTTATTTTTAGTAAATTGTTGTAGGCATGCTAAATATAATTTGACAATGCGGTCGCTATATCGGTGTCATTAGATCGTATAAAGATGTTATTTAATATAGTTTGAATTTATGTCGCATAAACTAAAGATTGAGGAGTTATACTTTTCCTAAAAATGTCGTTAACTGTGACAGACGTCACGAACAAGGATATCATTAACGGTCAGTTGAAGAAATACTATAGCGCACCAGCTTTAATAATGAGCAACTTTGAAGAGGTTTGTAAACGATGTCACAAAATGGCAACAGTATAATTACATAGGTTATACAAATTGTCTCTTTTCAACTAATTATAATTTATATTTATACATTGCGTAAAGAATCCAGAATTTGATAAACTAATCTAATTTAATTACCTAAAGCTCACATACAATATATTGATAATTTCTATAAGCAATGCGGTCCTTGGGTCCACAGTTCAAGTTAAACAACAACCAGTGTGATGACGCCCTATATAGCTGTAACTCTTAGCTATATTCTATATGTATCTAGCGAACTGGTACTCATAACCAAGCTCATATATTGTCATTGTCGGTATAGAAATATTAAATAGGTAATGATTGTTGTTATGTTATATTTTTTGTGCAATAGAATAAGATCTGTTCGAATAATATCTTCGAATTCTTAAATTCTATAAATAATAAATTGCATAACATTTTAAAAGGTTTTTTAAAATTAAATACATTGCAAACACCATCGTAATAAACCACTTAATTGTTGTGAGTGTCACATTAAAACAATGAAAGAAATTTCTAAAAATGTGTACTTGACTTAAATTCCTTATTTTATTTTAACTGAATTCAGAAGAATATTATTAATATATTAAGAGAGACGAAACCAATACTTTTCAGAGTTACAATTGTTGCAAGAACAACTGATTGAAATATTGCCGCTAATCAACGAAGTCACTGATATTGCTGAAGTTCTTGATAAACAACGTCGCTTCGATGTAGTTCTCATTTCAGAGGAGGCACATGAAAGACCTTACGGAACTCCTGCAACACCAAAGTAAGTTTTCTATTCAGATACCTAACAGACCTCGTCTATTCTATAGAGAAATTCTGGGTTTCCAGCAAAGAGTCGTAATTATTAAAAGTCGTCTGTAATTTAGTCGTAATTAAAAAGTCGTACTGAAAAATTCGTAATTAAAAAGTCGGAATGAAATAATCGTATATTAAACAGTCGTATATTAAAAAATCATATATTAAAAGTCTTAAAAATGTAGATTTTTTGATTACATAATAAAGTCGTAAATATTATAAATACGTAATGCAAATTAAGTATGATTGTAATTACTTAGAAACATTTAAAAACAATTAATCAATAATGTTACAGTCAGACATTAATCTCATCAAAGCTGTATTGCAATTAAATAGCTAAATTTTCCGACACTCCGTAAATATAGTCCTTTCTCGCAATTTCTCCATCCACAAAGCTACGATATAGCCTCTCCAGATTCCACCTTTTCTCAGTAGATTTTTCGACTTCGCCTTGCCATTTGCAATGTATTTTACGGGACGATTTTTTAATATACAATTATTTCATTTACGACTTTTTTTCATTAACACATTTTCTGTAGGACTTTTCAAGTACGCCTTTTTAATGTACGACTTTTTAATAATTACGACTTTTCACTATGGATCCAGAACTGGTATAAGAAATGCCCCCTTTGTAGATTATAATTTCTAATGGTGTTATTTTTTCCTTTTTCATACAGAGTTTTGGTTGAAATGAAAGATACTGTCACTGAAAATGCATGGGTATGGGAACGTGGAAAGTTTCTCAACAGAAGATATCTAATGAAGGTTTGTATGCTATTCATGCTTCGAATCAATTATTCAAAGTTCATGTTTACTATTTGAATTTGGAATTATAAACTAATCACAATTTTTCTATCAACGAATATGATGTTATAATAATTGGTAAATGGTCTGTAAAAGTGGATTTCAATAAATTTAAAATTCTTGTTTTCTTGCAATAGTTATATATTTTATTACTTCATTTGAAGGACTGCTCAAAACTTGGCATCTTCGCTATTTTTTATTCATAATACTCTCTTAAATATTATTAACAAAATAAAAAGTATCTGGCTCATATAATCCTTATTTATAATTGTGATGTTTTATAATTCAAACTATTGACCATCTAGGACATGTACGAACACTATATGGAAGGAGAAGAAGCAACAATTACGTCACAGGACGAAGATCCATTCTGGGAACCACCAGAAGAAATGCTGGTCGGAACAGCGTCAGCTTTCCTTCAGTCGCTCAGCTATTGTTGTGATTTTGAAGATATCTTGCCGATTTTCAACTTGAAGGGCGACCAGGAAGGTCATATCTACGTTAATATTTCTCCTTGTGACAAAAAGGGAGAGGTTCTAGATGAAGAAGACATTTTTAAGGAGAATCCTTCTGATCTTCTCGGTACTTGCTACCATATAAAGGTGAACCTTTTATAACATTACAATTGTACAAGAAGTGAAATTATTTCTGTATTTGTTTGCAATTTAAAGTATATTGAGATTGTCCATTGAATTTAGGGTAAAATATATTGCTACCTATAGTCGCGTAGCAACGAATAAGATATTTTGATTAAATTGAATGGGTGAATAAACATTAAGACAGTATCATATTTAATAAGACTAGTTTAAATTTTAATGATTTATAAGTTTTAATGAAATTGTTTTCATATATTTAACAAGAGCAGTAATTAGCAATGCTAAATTATTCAGTAAGCTTGTATGACGTATAAGAAATTTAAATAAAAATAATAAAGTACTTTCCAACAAAAAAATGTTACGGCACTTACGACAGTTAAACCAGATCAAAAGTAAGTTGTTCTATATTGTCATAATTGTAAATAAAAATCAAACGATCAACACTCAATTCCTACATACAAATTCTCTTCATCAAATATATAAATTTATAACAAATACAAATTATAGTTTGAAACATTGATAATAGACAATATTTTCCTTCAAATATTGGTGGTTCAAGGGTGATTTAATTAATTATTTATATATTTTAGATCCGGAGCCGTAAGAATAAAATATATTTTTAAAGTTACTGTGACGTAAGGATAAAATATATTTATGTTCATGGTCACGATGCGAAATAAATAAAATATATTTTCATTATAGTTTCGGTGCCGTAAGGATAAGCAATTTGAAAAACCAATTAGCATATTACTGTTGTAAATTTGTTTCAGATAAGCGTGAAACGAGTTATTCTCAGCAAGAAGAGATATAAACACGGTATCCGAGTGAGATACCGCCTTTACCGAGAAACTAAATATATTGAGACAGAAAACATTAAAGGAACTCTGGAAGCCAACTACAATCACAGCAGTGTCTTCACATTTCCAAAGGTCAACCAGGATGTCCTCAATTATTTTGATACCAGTTTCATCAAGTTTTTGGTCGTCGCAGAACAGAGGCCGTCGCCTCAGTATTCCCTGCCACCCGTGCGTCCACCTGTTCGTCGGAATACAAGTAACCTGTCCTTCTTGGTAATTGAAGTTCAGCTGTTTACTTTACGGTCGGGATAAAAATTTTCTCTTTAATTTAGTTATTGCGTCAACAAATAAAATTAAATCGAACATATATTATATTACAAGATGTAATTTTATTAACAAAATACAGAAAATATTTTTTTTTTTATTATTGATAATAATTAAATCACAGGAGTACAGATAATGTATTTTATTCAATATTTGCATTTAGAACAAAATCTAAATTATTTTACAAATATCGATTTCCTAAGATAAGAATTATTGATATTTATCGTTCTCGGATCATTTCTCTGTTTTGCAATACAAAAGATATAAGACAACTGGACAGATATTCAAATGAGAATTATTACGGCTATTACAGATACCTTTTTTGAATAAAATCGTTTGTTATATCATATTTCTCTGATAGATGTTTATTATTATCAAATACTTCTTTTTAATATGTTAATATAATAATAAATAATTACATATTTAGCTATTTGACGATATTTAAATTTATATTCTGGCTAAAGTTTAATTCAAATATGAAATTGTGAATCTAATTGAATCACTGTCCAAAACACATCAATCTGTGAATCTAATTGAATCTCTGTCCAAAACACATCAATCTGTGAATCTAATTGAATCACTGTCCAAAACACATAAATCTGTGAATCTAATTGAATCACAATCCAAAACACATCAATCTGCGAATCTAATTGAATCACTGTCTATAGCACATCAATCTGTGAATCTAATTGAATCACTTCAAAACACTTCAATCTGTGAATCTAATTGAATCACTGTCTATAACACATCAATCTGTGAATCTAATTGAAACACTGTCTATAACACATCAATCTGTGAATCTAATTGAATCTCTGTCCAAAACACATCAATCTGTGAATCTAATTGAATCACTGTCCAAAACACATCAATCTGCGAATCTAATTGAATCACTGTCCAAAACACATCAATCTGTGAATCTAATTGAATCACTGTCAATATAACACATCAATCTGTGAATCTAATTGAATCACTGTCTATAACACATAAATCTGGGAATCTAATTGAATCACTGTCTATAACACATCAATCTGTGAATCAAGTTGAATCACTTCAAAACACATCAATCTGTGAATCTAATTGAATCACAGTCTATAACACATCAATCTGCGAATCTAATTGAATCACTGTCTATAACACATCAATCTGTGAATCTAATTGAATGACTGTCCAAAACACATCAATCTGTGAATCTAATTGAATCACTGTCCAAAACACATCAATCTGAATCTAATTGAATCACTGTCCAAAACACATCATTCTGTGAATCTAATTGAATCACAGTCTATAACACATCAATCTGTGAATCTAATTGAATCACAGTCTATAACACTTCAATCTGTGAATCTAATTGAATCACTGTCTATAACACATCAATCTGTGAATCTAATTGAAACACTGTCTA
>JAUZNC010034892.1:0-19390 GCA_034780395.1 Vannuccia rotundouncinata
ATTATTATTTGATTTTAAATTTAAGAGAGCAAGTTTTTCATTATAAGAAAGATTAGATTTAACAAACGGGTGTTTTTTATTAGATAAAAAAACTAAATCCATATTTTTATTCCTAAAATTAAGTGTAAATATAAGGTAAAGGTTCAAACTTAAATTAAATAAAGGATTAAACACTTCAAGACTACCTAGAAAACGAAATAAACCAGATGAGGAGGAAAAACATTTTAAATTTGGAGCCGGAACAAATGATGCTCCCTTATTTAAAAAATTAATAGCAGCTTGATTTAAAGAAAAAGAAGAAGATAAATTAAAACAACGGTTTGCTGAGACCCAAAGGTTAGGGGCAGTTAGTTTAAATTAGAAGATTGCGGAGCGGAAGGAAGAGGGGAAGAAGAAGAAAAGTTAAAAATTGGGACATTTTCAGAGAAAGAAACACATTTAGTATTAGATTTTTTAAACCGTTTAGGTGAATTCGATTTAGATTTTAGAATTCGATTTAGATTTTAGAATCCGTTTAGGAGTAGAAACAAAATTTTAAGAATAAAAAGGAGTTATTTTAGGGCCAGAAATTTTACGTATAGGAGAAACAAGAGGAGAATAAGAAATGGAAGACAATGAAGAAGATAGAGAGAGAACAGAGAGAGAGAGAGCAGCGGTAAGGAGAGGATATCGGGGTAAGAATAGAACGGAAGAACGCCTAAAGATCGCGCAGGAAGTGTATAGATCAGAGGACAATGGATCCACTTCGATGGGGATCTGTTGGTAGAAAGCTTTTTAGAAGTATTTTTTGTAAATTAATAGATTCACCATAAAATATATATTGAAGGTCACGAATTGCTGTTTTAAAGAATTACTAAAGAATTAAAGTTATAAATTGTGGACCAACAAATCGTTTAAATTGACAACTTCAACAACCGTTCAGAACTTTATAATCTGAAATGCAGTTTTCACTGTGTTAACAGGTAATAAAGTAACACTTATGTATGCTATTAGCCAGCTTTAATCCTCAAACCACAGAAGTGGTCACCAGGATCCACAGATCCACTAACAAGAAGGCCACACTCACGTCAGTCTTCCCCGTGGAAGCGGAGGCCGAGACCAGAGACTCGGTGTCCATCAACCAATCATCTTCCTCCACCTGGCTCATCGCCGTCATGTATCCGAGGTTGGCGGTAGTTGACTCGCCCTGATCTGAAACAAGTTGAGCGCGGATCCTTTAATTCACAACGAACATTTGAATGAATACTTTAATTAACCTTTTACCGCGGATGTTAAGAAAGGTCCTTGATTTGGGTCTACATAAAAACCTTAGCCTTCAGCTAAATAACCTTTTTCTATCTAATAACCTTTTCAACATGTTAAAAAGTACTCGCAGCCAAAGACCTTTGTTTCAACAGTGCCTCCCTGCACAAATACTGAATTTCCAAAAACACTAATTCAAATATTCGCCGGTATTTATTTCCTCAAAGCATCAAAGCATAAATATTGGTCGACCATATTCTAAATGCTATCCGTATCGAGCAAAGTTGACTCGGTACGTTTAAGGCGTATCATTGATTTTTACATTACAACAAAGTCATATCGAGACAGTTTTGACAAACTTATTCTTCTATAATTCGACGCAGGATACTAAAATGAGAATTGTTCTATAAAATGACAATCAAATTGGAATAAACGTCAGCGTATTATAATACTCAAATTACCGGCACTTTTCTGCATCTGTTTGAAGTAACGATAGTATTGCCGAAGCACCCAGATACGAATATGCCGGTCATATCCAGCGGTGGCCTGCAAAGTTAAACAACAGCAGATCAAATGAAACGCTACACAATGATCAAATCTCTGTGATAACAGTAATCATAACTCACCAATAGTCGACCGCATGGTGAAAATCGCATCGCCCAAACAGCCCCCTAGAAAAGGAATAACGAGGATTGCAAAACCGATACAGTAGGATGTAAAATAACTGAAACGAATTAATTTTAGTCTACATATCCAAAATAAGTTTTGTCATATTTGACGATAGGGAAAGTTTGAAACCTCACAGGTAATATATCAAGCTAAGCAAACTAATCACATTAAAAGCTCAAATAATGTCAAAATGTCGCATCAATGGGACAATACCGTGTGATCGCTTTTCATTTCCTGGACAAGTTTGATTTGTAAGAAATCACGACCTCGCATACGACGTGATGAGCGAAGCTAAAAAGATTGAAAAACTAAATAAATATAATATTCTCTATATAAGTAAATAAATTACAATTTTGTTGCGATATAAATATAGATATTTAGACGATTTGAAAGATTTACGAAAGAAGCTTAATTTAAAATATCTCCGAATTGAATTTTAAAAGTACAAATCAATGAAAATATAGTTCGTGATTTTGTGTCATTTTGAAATTGATTAAATATTCAAATTTATAAATATTCAATATCCGGAATTATTCATAAAATCGATAAATCTGATTGATATCTCACTCGTATTCCTCTACTCCCAACCAGTTCTTCATCGTCGTCCGAAGATTCCGTATCTGGGTGGAAAACTGAAAAGAAATAAATCAACTATTTATCTGTTGACAAGAATATAAATTAGAATAATAAAAACTCTTAAAGTCTGTCTAGGGTGGCCAGCTAAATATTAGTGATAAATATAAAATTCAACAATGTTATACTTTAAGAGTAATCCCCACCAGCCAAGTTAGTTTCGAACGTTATTAATTGAGAGAAACAATTCACAAGTAAAACATTTTATATAGAGATATTTTTAAAAACATTTAAATTTTAAATATAAATTAATATAATATGAATCAATAAAAGCAAAATTATAGAATTAATTTAAAAGGCTTACTCTTTGCGCGTGTTGCAGACTTCATTGCACTGAACGCTCCTCTGAAACCTTTTTGAATCTTTTTTATCTTTCTGAAGAATCAAAATAACAGAATATTAACATAATAATAACAGCATAATAACAGAATATTAACAGCATAATAACAGCATACTAACAGAATATTAACATAATAATAACAGCATAATAACAGAATATTAACATAATAATAACTGCGTAATAACATATTAATAACAGCATAATAACAGAATATTAACATAATAATAACAGAAATATTTGCAATTAAGAGTAAATGCTCACCCATTGATGCTTCCAGAGACCCGAGCACCAACTTCCGTTTCATACAATCGGTCAGAATCCTCGCTTCGTTGAAGACTTGAATTGCTTCAGGAGGGAAAGAATATCAGTAGAATATTTTAATTGTGCGGTCGTTAATATAAATGATTAATTGAATAAATCTGCTGATAAATATGGCATGCATTTATCATAATAGCTAACAAATAAATCTGTTACGAGCAAATCAAGGTGAACACTTTCAGTTTAATAATAAATATTTGTTAAAAAATCCGCACAATGATTTATAAATAAGTTGACTATTATTTCAGGTGAAAATTGATTGAAATACAAATTGTTACCAGAACATTGCTATCATGACACTCCTAATATTAATTAACAAATTAATCTATTACAAAAAATGACAACAACATCACTGCTTCATTTTCCACAAAATAAAATAACACAAAGTTATTGGTTGGCGATCAAATCATTATCTGGTGCCTCCAAAAGATCGATAACTAACAACAACTTGGGTAACTATAGCAATAAACATGTTAGAACACCTCGAATTATAACTTTGCGCAGCTAAATGTAAAACATAATAATTCAAAGGGTGAGATAAGAAAATATGTATGCGAAAACAATTTGAAATTATCAAATAATACTGTTAGATAATAAAGTAATTTGAATTGAATGAATATCCTACTATTAGTATTATAAAGACAAAAAGAATAATTGCAAGTCAAGATATAGTAAATCAATAGTTTTTCAATCAATCGCATAACATAATCATTGATTATTAATTAATTAATAAGAAAGTTGATCGTGTGACTTGCAAACACCGAGGTAATCATAGTCAGACAATATTCATCTTACCAACGAAGATCCTTAGCAATCACATCAACACCGAAACTTCAAATAAATGGAGACATTTTAAACGTTCACATTGTGTACATATCATTTATAGAGAAAAGCAACGGTTAGTATAACAGCTGAACGCTTTATTATTTGTGTTGAAAAGTGTATCTCAATAAAAACAAGTATAACAAGTTAACAAGTTAATAAAACAAATTGTGACTTTTACAGTGCGAACAAACGACATGAGTAATAATTAATTAGCAGAGAAAGAATAAGAATACCATTTATAAAGTAGCTATAGATAATAAGATTTGTGAATGCGGTCGTATAAAACGGATATGATGATATCTATAACCTTGAACACATCGACTGATTCAATGACATGGTTAGATAAGATTATTACCGCAATGGAGAAGTTATGCTTCAGACAAATAGTTACCTTCTAGCGTAACGCAATGGACAACTGAACAAAGTCGGATACAAAGCACAAAGTTAGCTGCTTTCTTTCACATGGAATAATCACAGAGCTACGAGAAACAGGATCATTCTAAAAGTGCAACAGCTGATTAAAACTCACAACGTGCACTTCACGAAACAGATCAGCTGACACAACAATTAATTAATTAGTCAATCACCTCTTCGTCCGCTCCCTGAACTGCAGCTCGATAGGGTTGAGCGTGCTGTCGTGTCCGGGCATCATGGTGAAGTCTCCAGAGGTTCGTCCGCGGCCTCCAGGACTCTGGTGTGAACTGGGGGCGGGCAGGGTGGCCGCTCTCAACTGGTTCAGTGTTCCCTGCTCCCCCGTGTCCAAGTTGGTGAGGGGAACGTGCGAGAGGAGCTCTTCCTCGTCCGCTGAAGGGGCGCTCGTCTTGGCAACCGTGACGTCATCGGAGGTCTGTTTCGTGCTGTTGTTGGCGAGGTCGCCTGCAGATTGATAAATGACACAAATTGAATTAATGTGAACTAAAGATGCATCATTCCATCTTTTCATCCGGCTGTCCCTTCAATGCAGACAGCAAGGAGGAAAGAGATAAGGAGGGAATGAGTCACTCTGATAATAGTCACTCCGGTTCGATCATGACCACCGCTTACCACAAATTGTGCCACAAATAGAAGGAAGATCGATACTCATTGACGTGAATGAAAAAGGTTATAGATAAGAAATCGTGTTCTGTAGAGCGAAGTGTAAATACGTCAACACGAGTGACAAATTATCTCCGAAAAGGCACAACACTCGGACGTTTGAATTTTATTGATTATATTAATATTTATTCCTATAAACAGCTAAAATGTTATTTTCTGCCGATTTCATCTGTGTTTAATACAAAATTCGTCTGGAAGTGCAAACTAACACCATGGCACAAATGATGTGTGATCTACACAACCTAACGCTCTTGTTGTAAGCGGATCAAATACAACAGATCACTACGACGTGGCTGCAGCTATGAACCAGAGTGCAGATAACTCAACTCAGGTGATCAATAAATGACGAAACAGCTAAGTCTATTGTAATAATAATTTAGTGAAGCCACCTTGACGGAAGGAAGGAATGGGAGAGATGGGCGAACTTTTGACCACGGCGGGACTGCCACTGGGCCTGGTTACAGAGGAGACCCGGGCCAACATCTGGCTCACGATGTTCCGTCGACCTGACTGTTGCGCTGTTCCCGAGAGCCGCATCACGGAGGTGGGGTTGCCTGGACACGGCGGTGGAGGTGGTGGTTGTGGGGAGGAGGCTGCTTCTTGCTGGTTGTCCTTCAAGCCGCCGCCTTCGTCCAGTTGCTAGGGGAACCATAGAGTTTAGACTATAGACAGGTCCATTAGACAAATAGTAAAGAACAGATTATAGCTGTGTTAATAAGTTTGATTGTACAACATTTTAAATTATATAAAAATCAGAATTTGTACAGAATTAAAATTCAAGGGATCCGGAATATATATTAAATATACTTTAACTCAAAGACAAAAAATACCCAAAGTCTATGCGAGTTAGCTGAATAAAGACAAAATGATTGGCATGAGTATTCATCTGTTTGTATTTTGCATCTTTCCCAGTTAATTCACATTCCTGGAACCATTTATAGCTTTCAATATTTATGGTATTTCTCTGATTATTTTCCGACTTTTATAATTGTTCATAGACAGAACTGTGACAATGAAGGGCACATTTCGACGGTTTAAACACCAGCCCACTTGGTCGTTGTCAAATAAGATTTTGTTAATGTTATTGTCAATAACACAAAGCTGAAAACCTTTCTTCTCGACAATCACTCCGATTCTTTCTAGATATCCAATCTATAAGTATACATGTATGGTATGAACGAGAAACAGTTATCCTGAAACAAGGACTCAGTAACGATATATCATTAGTCTAAATAAAACTCTCGCTGTTAAATCTTCAACTTTGGGAAATGTTCAAACAAGAGACGTCGACAGTTTTAAGAAAGGATTCATCAGTTAAGGTGGTACCTGTAGTTTGTTCTGAATTCTGGCTGCATCTAAAGACCAGGACTTCACGTAGTCAAGATTCTCGTAGCTAGGCAACCGACATTCCGGGGCCGAGGCTCCAGCTTGGCGGTGGATTTGAGAAACTTTCGGCTGCAGCAGAGCGTTGGTCTGTCCGATGCCACCAGCCTGAGGAAAGGCAAACTTTGTGAATATCTTTGCAACAGTTCAAAGTGTAATACTGCGTTAGAGTTTACAAATAACAACAATTGTTAGCTTACAACTCGTGACTCTGTTGCATAATGGTGCGGAAATCCAGAACCAGGGTCACCCAGCTTAGCATTCTCCTCCCGTGTCATTGACTGATTGAGACGCGAGGGAAGTGTCGATGGAGGGGTGATGCTGTCGTCCAGGTTCCGCTTCAGGGACTCCACCTTGTCTCGTCGTTGAGCATTCTTGCTTTCATTGTCGCGAGCGGCCGTGCCGTAAGAGCTGTCCTCGTCACTGAAGACAACGTGAGAACCATGAATATCGAGTGGTGGAAACATGTTTATGAACCATAGAGATTAATCTATTCATAGAAAGGACTATGCAAGTTAGTGTGGTTAAATAAAAACAAAACGATTTTGGCATAAGTATGCATTTATTTATATTTATTATATTGCACCTTTCTCAACAGATTCATATACACATTTAAACATACAGAACTGTGTGAATAAGAGGCACAATTTGATCATTTCAGCACCATTCTATTTGGTCGTTTTCAGATATATCTAATGAGATTACATTGATTTAATTATAGCACAAAGCTTAAAACATTGCTTCTGACGAGATGTCCAATTTATGTAAAAACTTATTAAATTTATATTATATGGACATAGACTCTGTTTTATAAAAACAACTTTAATGAATATTTCTGAACTATTTTCAATAATAAGCATATAGAAATAACTACTTTTAAGTAGAGCAAAATTTAGTATCATACGTCACCTCACAAACCTTTCTGTAGAATATATAAAGTCAGTAGTTACCTGTCACTCCACTGAGCTTTCCTAGCTGCTAGTCCAAAAGCATCTGGAGCATCAAAGAATTCATCATCTTCTTCAGAACTCATCCTTCAGCAATAACTAAATGAAATCACAGCTATGATAATATATTGAAACAATTAATATCATATTTATTTTGTAATAATAGTTATTTTAAAAATAATTTAAATGTAATAGACAATGCTATATGTTTTTTGTTTAAATATGTTGAGCAGAATTAGAAAAATGTTATAAATATATGTCATCCATAATTTTTTGTAGAATACTTCAGTAACAATTTGAGCAAATGTATCTAAACTTTACACAACAAATACTAAGTATGTGATTCTAGTTTTGAATACACATAATAATAACCTCTATTATCACTATTCCTTATAATTTAATTGAAAATCAAATAGGTCAACAATAAAAAAATATCAATGATATTTAATATAAAATATGAAGTTAAATTATGTAAAATAGGAAAATATTATTGAGAATTTTTTTCTCTATTATTTTTTGTTTTCTACTGTACAGCATATTATATCTGAAAAGTGTCATTTCTTAAAATGAGCATTAATTAATTGAAAAAAATAATTAAATGGATGTGTCATCTAAATTTCAATTGAACATTATCTGAATTATAAACATGTTAAAATGAACATTTTAAAAATATGCATAGTGTATTAAAGCTTTATAAATATATGGCAACATTTTAAAGACACAAACGCATTAAATTAAAACTTATTGTTGATATTGTAAAACAACAGAATTTCAAAATTTAAAATTCAAGGGATAATCAAGGGTCACTTATAAAATGTTAACATTGTTATAACACTTGTTTATCTTAATATTGCTAAATAATCACTTACTAGTATGTATGAAAATAAAAAAGAACTGATTATTAATATGTTAAATAAGTTAAATTTTTTGAATAAACGGATCTAAAATATTATTGTATTAAAATTATAAAAATTTACATAAAAATAATTATATAAAAAAAATAAAGTGGGATGAAAGGGATATGGGTTCATTTTTCTAAAAATTAAGGGTTCCCAGGCAACATTAGGTACAAAATTCAAGAGAAGACAGGAAATCAAAAAAGATCATTTAATTCAGACAGATGAGTGATGTAGCAAATATATTACTAATTATAACTTATAATTAAAGCTTCCATTTATGTGATAGATGAATACTTGGACTATGAAGTAATCATTTTTTAATATAAGAATAGGGTGTTTTTTTGCAGTCTGGTGCAAATTATAGGATACCTATGTAAATTGCAGGATTAAATATAAAAAATTTACTGCATAAAAATTATATTTATAGTATTATTATATATCTGGGTTCACACCATTGTCCCCTAAAAAATTTTAAGGCTTATTTATATTTTGTCAAAGCTTTGTAATTATCATTTTTAAGATCAGAATTTATGTTTGCACAAAATAAAATTAATGTAGGTAATACAATAATATGACTAAAATAAAATATGAGGGTATCTTATATTTTATGTTGGTAAACTTGTTTTCATGAAATTCGCTTAATTTTAACAAAAATAACAGATTTAATTAACAAAACACATTAACAATGGAGAATAATCAAGAAATAAACATATTACAATGAATAATAATGTCTGATCCACTAAATAAGGTTCATGAAGACATTTTCTTTGTAGGCTCTTTCAAATATTATTTCTTATTGAATCAGATAAACAAAAGACTGTTACTAATTAAAAATAAACGAATTTCAAGAAAAAGACTATTATTAATAAAAAAGAAATGAATTTCAAGAAAAAGATAATTATTAATAAAAAATATACAAATTTAAGTTTTTTTTTTTGAGTTTACTGACAAAAAACAAAAGAATGCCAAATCTGATATTTGAAATAGTGCCATATTCAATATATTGCAAAACATTTTAATTTTCTTTGAAAGGATAAAATTCAAGTCTTTTCAATGCTTTTTCCAAGATTTTTTAAAACTTTTTAAGATAAATTCAAAATTTACGGCTTTTAAGATCACTGTGAATCCTGATAGGTAAATACTATGTTTTTACTATGTGATAGATAATACCTACTATATGTTAAGCAACAATAAATCAATTAGTTGAAGATAGTTCTGAACTATCAAATCGATTATTCCATACTCTAACTAAATATTGAATAATAAGCAGACAATATAAATTTCAATACTCAGCAGACAATATACTTTTTTTATAAATTCCAAAACATAACTGTTTACCAACATTTTTAAATTTCAATTCATTTCAATAGGTTGGAATGGATTTTTGTAATTTTAAAATATTTACGGTTTTCCATGAACCATACAAACCCATTCACTTTTAAGGTGAATTCAAAACTTAGAAACATACAAAGCATTTCTATGATAGAAGTCTGCATAATTATATATATTGTTCATAAAGCAAAAATAATGTAATGTTGATTGAAATAAAATATTTATCTATTAATACTTACTTAAATTTACAGTATATTTAGTTTCAGTGGTTATATTTAAAGCTTTATATTAATATATCGTAGTATTTATATTATTAATAAGGACATTTAATATTAAGCCGTTTCACTTCAAATATAACTATCGGTTTTAAAAGGCTTACTTTATTACCAAGTGATTATAAAATTATTCATTATTTATTTACATAGTAATATGGTGCTTATAAATAATAATACAATTTAATAATTATTAATAATATTAAATGGTTTATAGTTACTTTTGATATGTAATTTAGTCTTTTAAAAGTATATAATTTATCCCTTTTTTATATTTCTTTGAAAGGTAGTAAAAGTTTAAAAATATTCCATCATCATAAATATGAAATACTCTAACAAATATAGTTCATAGTCAATATGGTACATTTTATTATTAAATATCCATTTTTTGCACACGAAAGATACTTTCACTGTTATGTTGGCATTTTGAAATAAAGTTAATAAATTAATTTTCATGTCTATATTTAATACTTCCGAGCTGTAAATATGAAGCTAAACGATTCAATATTTTGGATTTGTTAGTATTAAGGTATAGTTTACAAATAGTAAGAAACAAATTGTAAGAAACAGCGTTTGGAAGAAATTAAAGAACGATCAAGAGTTAGAGCAAGAAATCAAAGGATCCGAGAAAAAAAGTCTGAAAAAAGATTCAAAGTATGATCAATTAGCAAAAAGTTGTAGCGACAAAGAAAAGCTGAAGAAAAAAAATTAAAGTTAAGAGTAATGCAATTATCGATTTGACCACTTTTCAGGTATAGTGAGGCAGCCCGTAACCCTGTTAAATAAGCTGCACAGAAGAATAGACGTCGGACGGAAAGAAAAGAAAACATGTTAATAATGAGTAAACATGCAAACAACAAAATGAACAAGAAAATCAATCAATCAATCAAAACTCTACAACATACAGCGCTTTTTTTAATAAATGTTCTCATAAGAGACTTTTATTATATGTTTATCGAATCATAGCTAGTATATAGACATACTCTAACTAAAAAAGACACCGCCACTATCGAACCAGTAGTCAGAGTGTATCATGACTATCGTTCGCATAATTGGTCAGCACTATCGTCACAAGTATCGATTGGTACACTTCTTTATCAACAATATTAGTTGTAACGGCTCAAAAATCTTTGTGAGTTAGTAGTAAGCATACGCTACAATATTGCATTATTTCAAGAAGTTTGCATACTGCCTGCTCAATTATTTCAATTTGCCTAGGCATTTTGAACATTGACGGTTTTGACAGATTGCCGGTAACATTATTAATCTTTATGTTCACCTTATACACTCATATACATCACATCTTTGCTCACTTTTACGGAATACTTATTATTGTTTGATTTGGTTAAACTAGATTAATTAAAATAACAAAAATATTTACATTAGCGTTGTGTCAGGAAATATATTATGCACATTTATTACCGTCGAAATTATGTATTTGATTCGATTTTTATTACATGTGCTAATTTTAATTATTTAGAGCCAAAATGACACAAAGTGGGTTAGCTCAAACCTTCAAATAAATAAAATAAAAAAGGAATGTAACCTCAATTTCCTTTAAACATTATTTATGTTTAATAGCTAACCACAAAGGTTCAAGAAAATAAAAATTTCATTAACAGTTTGTAATCACCAGTAATTTTAACGACTCCATTATGTGAAATACAATGATTTTCTCTATGCCCAAAAGAGCATATCTCATGAAATCGGTCACAATTATGCGTCTACTCCTTTTCGTCAGCACCAACCAATTACTAATTCTTTATTCTTGTCTAGTTTATCACAGAATATGGATCCCTATTGTCCTTCAACTGAACCTCCTGCTACACCCCTCCCTACACCACCAACTCTAGTATCAGATAACAAAGCTCCGATTCCAATATGGAAGCGGCCATTTTATCCCGGTGGATCGAGTAGGGTAAGAAACTAGACTACCCAGTGAATCGAAAATTTTAATAATTAGAATAAAATTACAATACCTACAGTTGGGTTACACGAGTAGTACAATTAAATTGTAATTATGAACAATTTGAGGGGTTTTAATTCAATTTGAAACAATTTCAAAAGGCTTATAGTTAGTGATTCTAATACAATTTCTTTTTCAACAACTAAGGAAAATGAAGGCATCCATAAATAAATATATATATATATTAATTCATTCTAAAATATTACGTACAAAGCAATTGATGAAATAAAGTGTTCAAAAGGTCGAACCTCAGTTTCCCGATTCAGTACAGTTCGGATTTAGCAACATTGCATGGCAAATCTGAAACATGTTACTAAATCTGAATTGTTACTAAACCCGAACATAGGTTTATGATTAAAAATCGTCAAATAGGAGTATGTTCTGCGATTTATAATAATACTATTTACAATAATCTAATTTAATTAGGTCCATTTAATGTGTGTTACTAAACTCGAATTGTTACTAAGTGCGAACATTTTTTTTAAAGAAATTATATTTTTCTGATCATAAACGAGACCAGAAGTATTTGGGTCGTGTCTCCATATCTGGAAGTCGTTATTGACCAAGATTTCGCGGCCGGTGAGTCGATTTTTGCTGGTTTAGTTGCGTATCCATGTGTATCGCTTTCTTTGTATGGAAGTCACTAAATTTGTATTTAAGGAATTGACAATTAATATTTTTGTTCATATCTTGCAGAATACGTTGTTTCAAAGATTGCGGTTTTGATAAAAAATCGATAAAGGAGGTAATTATGTCTAAATTGAATGTTTCGTCGCGGGGAAAATAGGCTTAGTGATTGTAACTAGTTCTGTAATATGTGTGCTATAACTGTTATAACTGAGAATAACTTGCACATTGACTGCGTGATGTATAAATAATATTATTTGCGTAGTAAATATTACGTCACAATGTTTTGTATTTATTGTAGTTTTAAGATTGATTTGTGCAAACAGTTTAAAAACTATCAATTGACTTAATTTTATTATAATTTTTTGTAAACCTCGGCAGATGCCAAAAGTCTATAAAACTGTAAATAAATTATTTTAATAAAAAGTTTTTTCAATTTTTCCTGGGTATATACTTAAAGGTTACATTATCTGTATCAAAGTAGACATCATCTTCATTAATTTTGATTATTTAAATTTAATCCATTTAATTATTCCTTTCATTGATCTTACAATAAAAATCTAAAAATGCACGAGCTCATAAAAAAAACATAAATTAATAATATAATCTATAAGTAATAATAGATAGGTATTATAAAACTGCAAATAATTTCAGAAAGAGTATGAATATATAAAACTACTTAACAATTAAAATCATGACATTATTTGATTTTGAGAATTTATTATTTGAAGATGAATAAATTACATAGATTAAAAAAATTTTAAAGATATAATTATATAAAAGAATATTTCTTTTTGAACTCAAATTTTTAACAATATTATTTTGCTATCATTGATACCTTTATTTTTGTAATTTAAGATTTGTGTGAATTATGTATCTAATTGGTTGAGACGAATCAATGATCCATTACAATTGATGATACATACAGGAAATTAAAAAACCGAAATACCTATCAATAACATATCTAAACAAATTCTTTAAATATAGTTATTTTCAAACAAAATATTTAAATAATTCTAATTTGGTTTATAATTATAATTAAGATTTCCAAATTACTTGCCGATTCTAAACAATTTTGAGTTAATAATTTCTTTCTTATTGAACAATATATTCACAACTTTACTACATTAAACAGAGTAATTCCCTACGGATATTTTAACAATTGCTGTAACAATGAAATCTATTTATTGGACGTGAATGTGTGTTTCATATAGAAATGGGCCTCTAACAATTAAATACAAATTTTATAGAAAGATATATTGTATGGATAAAAGATGTCCCAATTACCTATTACGGTACACATATACACAGGAAGACACCCATTAATTATAAATTACAGCTGCCAATTTTACACATAATTTATAAAGATTATTAAGACGAATATTCTAACAGAGAACCTTTAAAGTCCTTTTTCTTTTTGATGTATGAATTCATTTAATATTTTCACTATGACAACAACAAATGGGTATTGTAAGCCTTTCTTGTACACAGCCAATTATTTTCATTGGTGGTAACAATTTGTACTTGTTGCTATAGTTTTGTGAATACTTTGTTTCTTAGTATAATTTGGTAGCGACGATTTTCTTACAGTATAATAACGGTTTTGAAAAAAACAAAAGTAAGTGGTTTTTTGTTGCTAATTGATTTTTAAATAAGCGAATTTTATCCGAATAAAATTATTATTTTATACTGTTTAATTAAAATTGACATTCTCTTATAGAAATTAAAAAAATGTGATCCTTATATTTAAATATATTATCCTAATAATGTTGTATTATAATAGTAAAATATATTGTCCTGTATATTTCTTATCATTATAAAATGAACACACGTTTGTAATAATTATTGTACCAATTATAATATTTAATTAAGTACTACTGCTCCCAATATCAATAAACGAATTTTATATATTTACTAGCCGAAGATTAACTTTATAAGCAAAGTAGATTATTTTTTAGATAGGAATTTGTTTAACCGCAAACCGAGGACATTCAACTACACTTTCGGTGTTAATTTATCTAAGAGGTCGATTATTTTTCCACATTTTAAAAGATTTATACACTTTCATTGGGAAATTTTGAATCTTCCTATAGATAATAAAATGTTTTAGTTCACAAATATGTTTATTAAATTGTATTACTCAGTACTTCATATATGTTCATACATCTTGTAGGGAAATACAGATTAAATTGCACTTATTTTTAAATTCTCAACATGAATAATAACACATACTAAAGTTTTCAAAGAGTACTAAATTAATAATTACTATATATATAATTCCATGAAAGTGTACAATTGATCTATATGAAGGTAAAAATGTTTTCAAAAGAATATTTTTATATTGGTTTAATCTTTTTATTGTGGAACAATAATCGGCCTCTTGGCTAAATTATCACTGAAAGAGCAATTGAGCGTATTCACGTATGAAGTATTCACGTATGAAGTATTCACGTAAGAAGTATTCACGTATGAAGTATTCACGTAAGAAGTATTCACATATGAAGTATTCACGTAAGAAGTATTCACATATGAAGTATTCATGTATGAAGTATTCACGTAAGAAGTATTCACGTAAGAAGTATTCATATATGAAGTATTCACATAAGAAGTATTCACATATGAAGTATTCACGTAAGAAGTATTAACGTATGAAGTATTCATGTAGTCCTCGCCGGAAACTATCGTGAAGCCAAGGGTACAATAGATAGATTCGAACCGCTGCGTGGACCTACTGGTTTCCTGCTCTTTATATAGTTTCAAGTAAAATAAATGTACAATATAGGTATAAGCACATTTAGTAATTCTGTTTTGTAAACGTTATTTTGTTGAAAAAGACAGTCCCATAAAACTGTTTCTGTGAAAATGTGGAAAATCTTCACCTTAATAAAATATATTGAATATTGTTTTATATATGTCCATTTGCAAGATTTCAATATCAACTTTTTTACTTAGAATAAAATTATAAATAATTAAAAAAAACATTTTATTGTGTTTGTAAAATTTTATTGTAAAACTTATTGTATATTATTATATTAACTCCTTGATCTTAGTGAAGGCATATGAGGTATTGTTAGTAGAATGTTCGTTAATTTACGTACTATTCAATTACATAAAGTCGAAAAATTCACTTAAAAGTTTTAACGAACGACTTAAATAAATATTAAAATTTTTTAGAATTTAATATTTTTCAATCTTTTCAGTTTAAATTAAATAATTTATCTATTTTTAAGATTCCTCCTTCAAGAATTTTTATTTTAAACTAATAAATTCCAGTAATATCTCAATTAACTTCACTAGATTGAAAAACTACTATTATTATTATTACGATATCAATGATAAATTCATATATACTGATTATGTTTATAGTAGCTGTATTTTTCATTTTTCATTTTATATTATTCTGTTTATACTTTTTTATTCTATTATAGTATATTTTGTATATTCTGTTAATATTATTTCTTTTTATATAGAATAGAAAATAAAGTATATTTGTGATATTATCCGCAAGGACCTGGTATCAGTGTCATTCGTGTGTTTAACAAAACAAAATTCAGGATTTTGTGAAAATAATTTTAAATATAAATTTACTAAAAAATCAATCCAATCGTTTATAATTTTTGCATAATCTTTGAAAGGAAAATAATTTCCGAAAAATATTTAAATTGTGTATATAACATCTAAGTTTTAACACCTTAAAATAGGATACAAAAATCTAGAATTTATTTTAAAATATGAAAATAGTCTGAAAATTAACAAAATTAATCTCCCTTCAGAATGAGCAGATTGTCTTATTCAACTTATATGTTCACGAAGACTCCTGGACCAACAGCAGATTTTAATACATGCATGAATCAACAGAAAAAGGTAAAATAATGTTCTTAAACCCAAACATGTTGACATTTCATTTATCTCGCTCTCACTCCCTATCTCTAATTATAGAGCCCATGTTTACCCGGTTCTTGTCGAACAACACCACAAAATAGAGAAAATAATGAATCTCAACTGAGCAAGACACCGGAAAGCGAAATGGCCGTCACCCCAAGTTGTTCAGCATCCAGTAAGTTGCCCGAGATCGCGGTACCCAAGCCGAGCAACTGTACACCAGACACGAAGGAGACCAAAGCTGCAGTTTCGCCAGAGGCTCCAGGACTCACTCGGTCGTTGAGTCTACCACGAATTCACTGTGGTCGTTATGGCAGCAATTGGACCAACATCGAAACCGCTTACACAAACAAGGGATCTATTTTGATGTACATCAGTGGTACGTAACTTGATGTTGAGACTCGAAATTTACCTGAATTATAATTCTTCTTCAAAGATATTTAAGTGATTTCAAAATGTTTCAGTGAAGTAAATTAATTAAAAATTTAGATTTTTTAAATTATAAATTTCAACTCATATATTCATAGAAATAGGTCGGAAACAAAATGGCGACATAGACAAAATAGACATTATACGAATAACTACAACTATGCAGGTCTGCCATCTAATGCCTTTAAAATTGTTATCCGGTGTGTTAGGCATAGAACACTTCTAATGTATGAGTCAATTTGTGAAGTATTTGTGTTGTCTATGGTTAATATGTACCTCGACGATATTTTAAACAAATGCAATTAAAATAATTATGATTATCTATGGTTACGATATGAACTCATAACATAACCATAGCTAACCAATATTAATTGAATTGAGTTCAAAAACCGGCAGCCACGTCACTCATCTACCAAATCAGATTAAAATCGTAATGCGTATGAGAAAATAATAAGATAATTAAAACAAATTAGCTGAAAAACATTTTTATTGTTTGAATTTTCGTATTCTATATTTTATGACTTTAAATGGAAAAAGTTTTTTTGTTTTTTTTTACGAATTATTTTTCAATTAGGTACTTTTAGCTGCGATAAAAACAAAGTGTCTATAACTGTAACAATGATACAATAGTATAGGTATCGAATATATGTGAAAATTAAACAATGACTTATTTGTAAGAGTTGAAAAATAAAGTTTTGTATTGTCTTCTGTTCAAATAAATTTATTTTTATGCTTTAACATATTTATACACCTTCGTCAAAATATTAAAATTACAACAATATTTTAAGGCAATTATTATAATGTCACTTCAATGTTTAGCATCAATATTCTTTATTTTTAAGTGTAAATGCTTTAAACATTTTAAAACCAGCATTACTAAGAGAATAAGTTTCTAAAAATAGAAAGCCTCTATTTTTTAATTTTATTAATTAACATTTTTGACTGTTTTCATTTACAGTTTTGGCGCCACTTGTACCTGCTAATTCGGCCAACGCAGTGAATGCATCTCCTGAAAAGTCACATTTAACTATTGACTATAGAGCCAACCGACTTGCCAGCACAACCTTGGGACCAACTTTGCTCGATCTGAAGACCCCATATACAAAATGCAATTCCAAAAATATTGAGTACTCGGCTCCCGCTCTGAGAAAATGCTGTAAGTGAAATTTTTCTCTCAAGACTATGTAATTTAAAATAACAAATTCACATTTATAAATTGTTCATCTCGACTGCGTATTATACAAAAATCGAAGATATTATAGTATTTTCAAGATTTGGAAGTAAACTAAAAAGAAACTAGAAACCTGGCCTCGTGATTATAGAAAGCAGTAGATGAATTTGGTCAACATAATTATCCAAAACTTCAAATGTAATTAAACTTTAAAATCAATATAATTCATTTAATTATATCTAATATGGCCGAGTGTGTCAGAGAGGCCCCCAATAAAAAATACAAAATATAAACTCCATATCATGTGTTAAAATATTAACCGCTATAATAAAAAATACAATATTCAAACCAAATTAAAATTATATGAATTTTTTAATAGATCAGACGTTTCGACTAGTTATGTCTTTTTCGAGGATAACTTATAAAATTTGTACTTCTTATTGGAAAGTTAACTTTATACTTTCATTATACATTTTGTATTGTATATTTTAATCATATTTAATCACAAGATTTGCAAACCAATAATAACGACTTGTGTATTGAGGTGGAAAATCAATCAATATATATAGTATATTTAAATTTTGTTATTTTGTTTTTTTTACGCCGGATATTAGTTAACCGGTAAATGGACTAATCAAAAATTGAATAATCAATACCAAATTCATGGGCGTAATTTATTGATTTCAATTATATACGGTAATAGTATAGGTTTAAAGAGGGAATTTGATCTCGGACCTTTGGCCTTGGACTCTTTTTCCATAAGTTTGCTGATTTAAATATACTCAATTATCTTTGATGTAATATTAAAAGAACTTTTAAATTTCAATCATAGTGATTGTAATTAAGTGATCAGACTGATTAGTAATTATAATGACCAGAAATAATGTCAAACACATGTCTGTTTAAAATATTTTAATAAAAAATGTTGTATTATTTTTTCATACTACTAGTAAATATATAAATGGTAAAAAATAATTTAAAAACTTTTGACGAAATATTAAGAAAATATATTTAAATGTATCTTATTTGCATCATTGACTTATATATTATTTGTCTAGACCGGCAAACTGATAAAAAACGTCCAAAGTGCATTTCATTTATATACGGTATTAGTTAAGTTTTAAAGAGGGTTTTCAATTAATATTAATCGATTAATATATAAATTTCATTAATTTTATAGAGTTAATGTTGAACTTCCGCCAATCAATTTTACATTGATTATCGATATAGATATATCGTTTATTACTATTGAATACTATTACTCTGCGGACGTTTATTACTATTATTATAGACCAAAAAGGTAAAAAACGTGTGTTAGCTCGAACCATAAAATATGTGAAATCATTTTGGGTTGTTAGCT
>JAUZNC010034903.1:0-17643 GCA_034780395.1 Vannuccia rotundouncinata
TACATTTATATACTAAATAAAGGAAATTTAATGAATGAAAAAAATACATATAATAATTAAATAAAAAAGGTCACATTGTACACATTTTAAAATAAGCACAATTTAGGATCGAAACAGTCTTTAATCATTTGAACTTGCCCGCTGCGCTCTACGTTGTCTTCATTCTCGTCATCTCGTCAATCTTTTCGATCGTCATCACTTGAAGCTCTACTTCGTTTCCATGTAGATATTTGGTTCTATCGGTTCTTTCTTTGTCTGATGCATCTGATCTCTTCCAATCGTTTCATACGGTAGAAGTCGATAAATAACCATGAGAGAATGAGTTTTTGGTAAACCTAGAATTCGTCACAAACTATGTTAGTAGAGTATTCTTTCCTTGGAAACCTGCCTCTTTTTCATCTACGTGATCGGTATATCTCTTTTATTTCTGTTTATTTCTTAAGTAGCGGTTTAGAATTAGGTTTAGTTATATGTTTATAATCGTTTATATTAAATTGTTAAAAAATATAAATGATTAAGAACTAATAATCTGGAGGATTCACAGTTGGGATAATAATTTTTAATCTTTTTAATAATAATAATAAGAAATTTATATCTATTTTTGACTTTGTTCAAGTTTGATTATAGATAACAAATAATTCTAAATAATATTGAAATATTTTTCAAAAATGTAATGAACCCTTCCCATAATTTAGTAATAGCAAAATTTGTCTTAAAATTACAAATATTTTATATGAACAAATTCATTAAAAAAATTCATAAACATACATAATTACAATTTAATATGAAGATATTTAACATAAAAATAATTTAATAAATAACAATAGAACGATTAAATTTTGTAGATGTACATTGTTCCATACTATTGCGCACTGTTCCAAACTATAATATTCAATTCAATTGCTTCAAAATGAGTTCTTTGTCCTCAGGACAATTGATGTATAAAAAACCTTTTTAAGGCACGCAACAGAACTCATCATAATAATTCTATCTCTCTCTATACTAACTTGATGGCTTTTTCAGTTTGGTGGATCTAAAACAATACTTTACGACGACGCAGAGCGAGCCCTACACCAGCCTGCAATACCTTTCAGGAAATATTGAAACTAGAATGTCAATGTATCGAAATAAATAATTTAAGAGCAAATGAGATCCTAGGAACAATAGAAGCTTACGAAATATATTGTTATTAAGCGTACTCTGGTTGTCATAGAATCCAAGCGCTGTAGGTATAATCCTTTTTCATCTTTCGCTTTTATTTCTTTCACTAATTATTAATGCTGATTTCTCCGACCAACAAGTATCCCCTAGTCAGTAATGCTGACGTCTATTCTACACTTGTGAATTATTCATCCATTACAGGGCTATTGTTATTATTTGTGATGAGCTGGCTACCCTGGCAACGAGATAGTTTCATTCCCTCGCTACTATATTGTCTCTGGTACCTCCCGAAACCCCTCAGTTCCATTTCCCGATTAAGTTTGTTAGTCCACTTTCATCAATCACAAATTATACTCATTTCAATGTAAGTTTAAAATTAGATTTTTTTTGAAAACATTTTAAAGTGTTATAAAATCAAATTTAATTAGTTATTTAACTTTTATGAATACAATTAATGCATGCATGTGATAAATAATATTCTGTGTTTTATTATTAAAAGATAATTTTTTCACTGAAAAATATTAAAAAGAAAAGTTAAAACTTTTAATTGTAGTTCCCTTCAAAATAATACCTACATTAAAATATTAACGTTGGTTATATCCGAAAGTCTATTTTTGGATCTAATAATCAATCAACAACTCCATTCTTCAGATACAAGTGAAGATGTCCACGTCGCGTCAACCATCTGGGGCCACCTCCCGGCGTACTCGGCCCAACACAGCCTCACGAAGTCGTCCAGGTACAGCACAGAGTCGAAGCGGTTTCTCGTCCTCTATGGGCCGGAGTAACCCCAACTTGCGTATGGACGATGAAGGACCCAGCGCTATGGAATCAGAGCAGTACGTCGATGGTAGAGTTGTTGTGAGTCAGGGGGGTCGCGATCTGGATCCAGTTCTAGACGTAGAGGAACCGAAAGGATGCTGGTACAAGTTCAAGTCTGGTGTTCGATGTAAGTGTGGATTAATAAAGTTTTACCAATAGTAGCTGTATTTAGATAATTTTCATTAACGTTTTAGCGATATTTCATCGTTATAATTTATTCATAGTTAAGAGTGTAAAAATGGACCGAAAGATTTCTGTAAATTGTATTTTAATACGATGATAATTGCGCATTTGTCTGCAGCTATCTGGGCCACGCGACACACCGAGGACACCCAGGAGAACCGAGAACTCCTGATCACCACGACTCTGCGAGAACTGATTACTTACATCATCTTCTTGGTCGTTCTGATGATTTGTAAGTCAAATTGCATTTAAGTAGTATTAATGAGTAAATTGCTCTTATGAATTTATGTAATAAACTGAAAATGGTTATTCTAAAATATTATAACTGACAAAATTATTTAGGAATATTGTATTAATTCTACAAATTTAAATAAATAAACAAAACGCCATACAACCATAAACTGAAAATAATAAAATACATTTCAATGCAGATAGGTACCAACAATCGAGCTATATGGCAATTATAATGCAATTATATCAATATATCTTCTTTGAGGTAATTCCTCATTTAGCCATATCCTCATATTGACATACGGGTTGTTAGTCAGTAACCTCAGATAGCCATTGAAACCGTATATATAGTCAGAAAAATATGCCACATATAGCTAGTAAGTTTACACTATTAAATGTCCATGTTAGCCAGTAAATTGTTTTATTTAGCCAGTACCATGTATCATAATAAGCAATTTATTATATGCGCATAATCTGTATTAATTTGTGCAATCAATTTTTGCTCCAGTGACTTTTGGTATGACCAGTGGAACCATGTATTACTACACCAAGGTGATGAGTGACCTCTTCTTGGACGGATCCTTCGCCAGTCCCAGCACTGGTACCTTCCGAACCTCTGCTACAATCGACGACTTCTGGAAGGTAGGCTGCAGGCATTGAGTATCATAACATTCAAAAGAGAATTGGTTATGTAACACTAAATTACAAATATCAACACAATTGTAAATTGACGGAGTATAATATTGTGTTATTATTATACATAATCATTTTCTGGTAGTCCACATAAAGGTTTAGCTTCAAATTTGAATGCTGTCTTCTTGAATTACTTACTTACATTCTATCTGCGTCTTCCTCGTGTCATGGTTTCAGTTTAGCCAAGGTCCTCTTCTCAATGGACTCTACTGGGACAAATGGTACAACAATATGAACGTGTCGGAGGAGGAACGCAACTTCATCTACTACGAGAACAAGCTACTCGGAGTTCCACGAATGCGTCAAGTCAAAGTACGTCCCAACTCTTGCGATATTGCCAAGGATTTTCAGGAAGAGATCAAACAATGTTTCGCTATGTATTCGGAATCAGTTGAAGACAAGGACCCTTTCGGACCGATGACGTCAACAGCGTAAGTCGAGAACGTCAAATAGGGTGTTTTCTTCATTTAAATTGATAGCTAATTGGTCTCTGATAACAGTTGGAACTACACGGATGCTGAGCTAACGGACAGTCTCACTCACAGTGGTCTTATCAGCAATTACGGAGGGGGCGGCTACTTTGTCGACCTGGCCAGGAACAAAGACGATTCAGCCGCAATTATAGCCGATCTCTTCACCAATTTGTGGATCACCCGGGGCAGTAGAGCGGTGCTTATTGACTTTACTGTCTACAATGCGAACATCAATCTGTTCTGTGTCGTCAAGTAAGTTATAAAAGATTTTTCAGTAGACAAAAAATAAGCTTTTGACAATCTTTAACTGAAATTATAAAATCAATCAGGTCATTTGTTTTTTTCTATGCATTGATAAAAAGTCATCTTTTCCCTACAATCCATCTATGGAAAAGTTCTACTTTTCCGTATAACTTTTTACTTTTCTCTACTCATTTTACTTTTCAATTTTCAATTAAAATTTGTAATACATAAATGATCGATGGAATTATTTAAATTATAAATTTAAAAAAGTAAAAAGAAGTAGATAAATCATAGAAAATATAAGAATTTCATAGAATTGTTGTTATAAGTATTCAAATAACCATCTACCTTGATATAGGAGTATATTAGCCTGATAATATAGATGCTTAGAAAAAATACTACGTACTTTCATTGGAAAAGCACATTTCTATACGAGGATATCTATTAATACGAGAGAGCGAAATACTTTTCCAATTTCAGGAAAATAGTCATTTGATTATTAAAAAAAGATAATTTTTTTACTTATAGGAACAAAAGTTAACATAATTATTTCAGACTCATCATGGAGTTCCCAGCAACAGGAGGTGCCATTCCTACCTACGAATTCAGAACTGTCAAGCTTCTACGTTACGTGACCCCAATGGATTACTTTGTCCTTGCCTGCGAGTGCATCTTCATAGGTTTTATTCTATATTACATCATTGAAGAGACCATTGAGGTAACTATAGTTGATTCTTCCATCATATGCGCAACGTTAATATTCCCGTCAACATGATTCTTTCTCCTAGATCAAGAAACATCGTCTCACCTACTTCACCAGCACCTGGAACTGGTTGGATATCCTCGTTATCGTCATCAGTCTCGTTTGTGCCGTTTTCAATGTCTACCGAACGATGACGGTTCAGAAGAAGCTTCAGTCACTCCTGGAGGACGAGAACAAATACCCTGACTTTGATTTCTTGAGCTATTGGCAGAAGCAGTTCAACCATGCCATTGCTATCACCGTTTTCTTCGCATGGGTCAAGGTATTAAATTTCTTATATTTGAGTACCTATATTGAATAATATTACTTGATTAATTTGAGTATATTTGCAAATTGTATAAATTTTAATTTTTAGGTTTGACACAAAAAATTGTTATTTATGACAATTTATAAACTTGTAATTAAACTATAAAAATATTGTCTTTACTCACATCGATATTTACACCGATAAATAGAAACAATTACATACATATATAGTCTAAATTCCTTATACAATCTGTTTTATCATTCTACTCCTCAAGATCTTCAAGTACATCAGCTTCAACAAAACAATGACTCAATTGAGCTCCACTCTCGGTAGATGTGCAAAAGACTTGGCAGGCTTTGCCGTCATGTTCTTTATTATCTTCTTCGCCTTTGCTCAACTCGGCTACCTCATCTTTGGCACCCAGGTTAAGGATTTCCGAGAGTTTCAACACGCTGTGTAAGTCCGAAAATAAATTCAATAGTTTACATGTTAATGTAATTTAATCTATATGAACATATTCTCTCACAGGTTCACGCTTTTCCGAATCATTCTGGGAGACTTCGATTTCCAGCAACTTGAATCGGCCCATCGTATTTTGGGTCCGCTCTACTTTATGGCCTATGTGTTCTTTGTCTTCTTCGTGTTGATCAACATGTTCCTGGCCATCATCAATGACACCTATTCGGAAGTCAAGGCAGACCTTTCTGGACAAGAGAATGAGTTCGAAATGGGAGATTATTTCAAACAGGTTGGTTGACAATTAACTCACAAAATGACTATTTTAATCCTTAAAAATCTCAAAAATAAAGTAAATTATCGTTTTATGCGATCATTTAGTGTTACGAACATCTCAACCTTTTCTCTCTTTCAGCGAGCTAATGCTGTGATGGACAAACTCAACTTCAAACGGGACAAGATCGTTGACATTCAGAAGGCAATCCAAGCTGCCGACATCAATGGCGATCGAGTACTCGACTTTGACGAATGGAGAAATGAACTTAAAACGTGAGTAATA
Source organism: Vannuccia rotundouncinata (assembly GCA_034780395.1). Taxonomy (NCBI): domain Eukaryota; kingdom Metazoa; phylum Platyhelminthes; order Proseriata; family Coelogynoporidae; genus Vannuccia; species Vannuccia rotundouncinata. The sequence goes on from JAUZNC010034903.1 coordinate 5,832, forward strand.
ATAATAATAATGACAATAATTCTAAACTTTATTCTGTTACACTTTTATCCTTTAATTTCTTATTTGAATCGGTGCCTTGTGTCTTCCATGTTTTAGACGTGGCTACGCTGATTGTGAAATTGAAGCTGTCTTCGCTAAATATGATGTCGATGGAGATCGCATGCTAGACGAATCGGAACAGAAACGGATGCAAAGCGAATTGGAAGGGCAGAAGGTGACTTTTGAGTTTTTTCATTAGTTTTTTAAATATTATTATCAATTATTACCCCAGTTTAATATGACGTGTTATGATCACTGCACGCAGGCGGCATTGAGTGAAGAAATTGAAAAGGAAAGAGATCAGGACGGTGGTGACGACGGTGACGAGGAAGGAGCTCACGGTGGAGGGGGCGGTCATGGAGGAGGACGCGGCTCTGGAGTGTCCAATCAGGAGTTTACTGTGATGACACGTCGCGTCGATCGTATGGAAAATAGCATCGGCAGCATAGTCAACAAAATCGACTCAGTTCTCTCCAAATTAGAAGAGATGGAAGTCGCCAAGTTAAAGAGAAGGGAAGCCATGGGTAAAATCCTGGACTCTATATCCCAGGTAAGATTGGTATTATTTTGAATTAATCCCTCAGAAATACTTCCTCTACTTGGTTCAATAAACTCTATTTTATAGACTGAAGGTTTGTCTGAAGAGGAGAAACGAATCAAGATGGAGGAGATGGTTCGTGAGGAACTCGACAAGTGGAATCAAGAATCCTTCAGCATGAGTCGCGGTGCTTCAGCTATGGGGAGCAGTTCTCGACCAGGATCCAGGGTGGGTGAACATTCTGTAATCTTCCTGCGTTGGTGTTATCGATTAGTATCATAAATAAATGATACCTATTAAAAGTTTAGCTTTGCGGTTGATATTTAGTGAATATATTAATTCGGTGAAAATTTCTGTAATAATTAGGATTCTTGATATACGCTTTGAAATTATTAAAACGTTATAAAATATAATTTATTTATTTCGATATATTTTATATAATTTAATATAATTTAAACAATAATTTAAGCTTACCCGTGAATAATAACTTATTTTTTCTTTTTTCAGGCCTTCTAATTGTTCTATCATCTCATCAAAGACACTACTAAGAATCTTATGAACTTTCATTATTTTCATTTATTTACGTATATCTACAAACTATTACAGAATTAAACTAAACTTCTGATTTTAAATGAATTAAAAGCTGTGATCAGAATATACAAAACTAAATTATTGTAATGTACTCCACAGTATTTAATTAAAGCACAAATGACTCAAATACCGTAAACAGTAATTTACAAATTTACGATTCCGAAGAAAAACATCATAACGGCAATGTAGGAATTGGTAAAGCTTTTAACGAGCCTTTAACTATCTATTTTGTTGTTATGAAGTTTATTTTCAGAATTGCAAAATTGTAAAAAACTGATTACTGGTATTTGAGAAGTTGTGCTTTAATTAAATAATTATACACAGATAAAACTATTGTATTTGGAAACAAAAGATTGAGAAATATTACTTCACATTATTGATAAATATATATTTTTGAGCATATATACTTATTTTTGAAATATATTATTCATATTATTAGAAATTTATTTATTGCTTATTTATCGTAATAATTTTGCTCCATCTTTTTAATGACCAGATATAAATTCAAAAACATGTTTATTATCTATCGCGTGTAAAAAGCTAACTATAAGAATGATCAAATCAATATTTGTTTTGTAAAAAAGTAATTTAAATGCGTATTTAGTATGTATGATAATAATCATAAACAGTTTTCTGGTTATATATATTTATGTTACAAACATTTTTTCGGGCATTAAATTTTATAAATATTCATATTTAAAAGAAATAATGTTTGTATGTTATTTATATTTAATTTCAATATAATGTTTAACAAAATACGTGCATAAAGGAATAACATGGTTACATATAACTGTTATGGGTTGCTTCATAAAAAATGTTCCGTTTAGAAAAATAAATATTTACATTTTCCAGAATTTTGATTGTATTTATAATCGTAATTTATAGTTGCTTATAATACTGATTTTATTCGTGTAATTACAGATAATACACGGATATATTCTAAAAAATCGAGTTAAAAATATTTAAACTTGAAATATTTTGCAAAATAAAATATAATAATGCCTTTTGAAAGCGGTTTTTATTTTTTAATATAAATAAATTCGAATTATTATATTTTTATTCGATATAATATGTTCTATGAATGTCTCATATATTCAGAAAGCCATATAGATAAGTAGCAGCAAGGTATAGGAACCTACCTACTCCTCTTACCTTAAATATTTCCATATTTTTAGCTTAAATATCGGGAAATTACAAAATACAATAGATTAGAATGTGTATAATAAATATAAACCATCAAAATTAACAAATTCAATAATTTTTTTTATATATTTGTCAAGTTACTGGTTTTGGCCAGTATTTAGAAATGTATTTGTATGTTTACCTATTCATATAAAATGTAACAATATCAAAGACCAATACATAAAACAATATACTAGAACATTTATGTTATTATATGAAATTATTCATCAAAATTAAACTTTATAAACATCAGAAATAGTTGCATCTGACCAAAGAATATAGAGCGAGTGACAAGAATAATGGCTGAAGGATTGAGAGACATGCTTGAAGGGGATTGTCTTGAATAATTGGGTAATAAGTTCTCAAACTTTATTGAATTCCTCCAACCCCAAAAGCAGTTCTCCCTTTCTCGACTAAAATCAGTGTGCATAGCAACTCCGAATCAATGGTCGCCATAAATGTTATGTTTTCGATTATTGTTGATCTTTTGGCAGTCTGAGGGATATGGTAATCACAAAAGGACGTACTTATTCATGCTCCTATTTGAGCGAGTTAGATTACAAATTGCAAAAATTGTAGACAAGTTTAAACTTTCCCTAAAAATTTGTCCCCGCATGACCGCATTTGTATTCTAAAATTGAATAACCCGAACACGAACTTGGTCAACATTTCTTGCAGGCATTTGACTCTGATCGTCTCACTAAAAAAACTGATTATAACTGATGAGTACAACTGGTTTTACTTACGAGAACTACGTCTAAGAAATTCTATTGGATCATGGATTGGCCCACATGCCGATAATCCTCTACCTCAAACAGCAAGAAGGTCGACTATGGAACGGTAATATGGGGTGATTTTAATGTTGACGTTTATTGTCATATCATTATTAGGAAATTCTTCCTCAGGGTGAATCCATCAACGCACCCCGTTTTAACGTTCTGCGTTGATGGACAATATTGGGTAACCATTTTGCAAATCAAATTCCTCCAATTCTTTTGCAAAATGCTCATCTTATTCAGAACAATGATCATCCCACGTGGCTCAATCGACAAATGAATTTCTGGATGGCAAAAATTTGATTGCAGACACCAGATCCATAATTGAAGGCAAATATTTGTAATTTGATTGTCGGAAAAGCCTCTGGACAATTTGTGTTTATGTACGTTTTAATGTAAGAAACTTGTAATGTTATAATGTTAAATTAAATAGAATAACGTTTTTACGGATCAGCCTATATATTCAACTGTTTTTACTTTATTTTAATGTATTTTCATTAAAAAATTATAATTCTGTTTTAGATTAAAAACATGAAGTTCCCACTATTATAATATACTAGCCAAAACTGTTTTACATATATATGCGTTTTCCTATAGTAGCTAAAATCTAATTGTACATTTAATTAGATATACTTATAATCAATTCAAAACTACTCAAATCAACATTAATAAAAAGTATTTCTAATTAAGTGAAATCGATCCGTGCGGATGTAGCAAATTTTTATCAGTTGTGTGAGATAAACTTTTAAAATTATAAATTTAATAGAAATAACTATCAGTAAACAACTATTCTGATCAATTAAATCGGTTATTCGATTAGCGTTATTGTAATAAAGCGAAACGATTAGTATAGTACATATAAATCAAATTACGTGTATATGTATCAATGTTGAAAAATTAAATATTTGACTCTCAATAATGGTATAATATTTTGTTAAATTTTAGTTTTTCTACATTTAAAAAGTGTGTTATTGAAACGAACGTTCCGCCATTTTAATATTGGATAAAAAAACTGGGAATTTACATTATTTCGTTCATTAGAAAGGTATTTTATTTAGCTTTTGAGTGTTGTTATAGCGGTAAAAGTCTTTCTTATATTAAAATTTCATTTATTTCCTCAAGATATAAAAGTAATATATTGTTTACATCTACCTAAGTAGTATAACTACAGCTATATTATTTTTAAAAATAAATTACTTTATTAATTAATGATTCCATAACTAATTCTTCCAAGATAATATAATTTTTTACTTTTCATTTATGTTTTAATAACTATAGTAGTACAATTGTGCAATGTATAATTACATTCATTACATTTAGTTAGAATTTCTAATTACTTTATGCCATAGACAGTTTATCTATTACTAAAATACTTTCAAACTGTTATTATAATTTAATGACAATTATAAATTAAATATAGAAAAATTAATAATCTAAATATTTTAAAAAGGGGCTATCATAATAAAACTCAACACATAAAACGAAACGATAAATGAGATTATGCATTTATTATCAATTGTAATTTACTTGTGACAGTTAAAAGCATCCATTTCAAAGATAATAAACAATATAAATACGACAAATACAATGAAGACAACATTACAATTTGAGTGACAAAAAAGTGCATGCATGATTTCATAATGAAATAATGAATGATGAAGGACAATAAAACTAAGATACAAAGTAGATAGGTGTAAGTAATATGGTTCATGTATAGAAACGAATGCAGTGCAGGTTAATTCTTCATTCTAAATGACAGCTTAACATAAGAAATTCATTCTACCGCCAAACAGAGAATTAAGAGTCGACATCTAAAAGATAAATAAAGCAAAAACAAGTGTACTTTGGAAATGAGAACTTTGAATTAGAAAATACTGAAATTAAGAAAGAGAAAACCTAAGTAAAACGTCAATTTATTAATATTATATTCCAAACGATCAATATCAGATAATTAAATGTCACTCCAAAATATTATTAATTCAGGCATAAGATTTGAAAACTGTTTAAATTCTGGGGGTCAAAAATGTTGTATTTTTGTACACGATTTACAAAAATGACCCCTGGGGCTTCCAAAATTCCGGAAAAATCATATGCCTATTAATTAATAAAAAAGCGATCTACCTGATTCAAGTTTCAAGCGCTTAATACGAGGTTCCCCTGCTCCACTACTGATCACTTCTTGTTGTCCATTTGACCTGGAAACTGAGGATGCCCCAATCAGAACTAACGAGGAAACTGCGTCCCCAGAGGAAGCTTCAATCCAAGCTTCCAAGTCGGCTGTATCTACACCAATAGACACATCAACACGATTGTCTGGCCCGGTCAAGTCCAGTGTGTCCAGTCCAATTTCAGAAGTGCCAACAGACTTGTCTGATTTCGTTACCGGACCACTGACATGCATGCTGCCATTGGCCGACCCGCCTTCAAAGGAGTTCCGGCCACGGGGTTTTAGTTCTAAATACTGTAATATTGGCACAAAGAAGCAATATACCATATTTTGTTAGAAATACTTTTAATTAACATGTACTGAATAAGAACAAACTTCTCCATTAAATTAACCAACCATCCATTAACCAATTATCACTCCACATACCTCCAATACTAGCATATAATAGTGACTTACATTTCCATCTTCATCGCGGTGTTTCTCATGGAACTTAACGTGTACATTGAGATTGGACTTTTTGTTAAAACGTTTGTCACAGATGTGACATTCGAAGGGTCGCTCACCCTTATGGATTCGAATGTGCTCATTATAGTAGGCCGACTTTGTGAACTTCTTTCCACAGAATTCACACTCATAGCGGGCATCCTTATGGATAAGCATGTGCATCGCAATCTGGGTAACAATCTGCGATGAGCGAAAGAAAAGAAAAAATGATCACGAAAATATATCGAGACCAGAATATATTTTAAATATATAAGAATTATATTTTACAAGTCTTGTCATACACTACTTTAATAGTATACTATAATTCGTATTAATAGTATTTATCATTGAATAATTATACATAGCGTTTTACCTCTTATTGATTCTGTATTCAGTTTAATACTACTCTTCGTCTACATATAAGCTTTTTCAAAATAATGAATTAAGAAATAATAGAAGTTAAACAGTTTTTGTAATAAAACAGTCTTTGTTACAAATGTAATTAATTATACTTTACAAACAATTTATGTATCTTAAAATTTTCTGATTATAGAAAGTTGCTCTAAAAAATGAATTTAATTAAAATATATAAAACTACTCTTTGTCTACCCATGTATGCAAACTTCATAGAAATACAACGATTTTCCATCGAAATAAATGTATAATGCAATGCATATGAAATCAATAAGAGTTGAAACTCTATATATAATTACTCTATGGTATTTAAATAATACAAATTAAGTAGTAAAATATTATATTTTTTAATGACTTAAATAGATAATAAATAATGATAATTAGAGTAATACAATATTATGAATCATACAATGGTGACCCGAAATGATTTCCCTGACTAAAACATAATCAGGACAATGCTTCCAATTGTGGTCATTTAAATTCATATTAGTGATAAATTAAATAATTTCTATTATAAAATTTTATTACCTTTCCACAAATTTGGCACTCGAACTTTTCCGGACCTAATTGCAGATGTTCGACACGAATATGGCGCTTCATAGCCAACTTGCTCTTAAAGGTAGCATGGCAGTCAGTACATTGGAATATTCTTGTACGGAAGTGTTTTTGTCTATGTTGGATGTAGCACCTCATATTGGGACACTCTTTATCGCAGATCTCACATTTGACCACACCGCTGTGCATCTCTTTATTATGTCGACGAAGTTCGGTTTCTAAACGGAATCGACGTTGACACATCGTACATTCAAACTTCAAGTCCTCGATGTCCTGAAAATAAATTGTTAACATGAATTCATAAGTTAGTTTATAAAAAAAATAAATAGAATATATTGACATAAAAATTAAAAAAATATATTATATATTATCCCAAATAATAGATACTTAGTTAAAAATATATATTGTGTTCAAAGTCAAGTTATCAATTTCAATATATCGAGGTTATAACAGTATATAATAGGATATAATATTAAAGTAATATATGTAAATAAAACGATATAATACTAAAATATGTAATACACAAATATAATTTCTGAAAAGTACTCACTCCGACATCACTGTGCATCCTGTAGATATGGTGACGTAATGAAGATCGTTTGGGGTAAATCTGTCCACAATATTCACATGTGACAGGCATGTCATCTCCTTCAACATGATAATTTCGAATGTGCTGCAGCAGAGACTGACGAACACGAAATCCTTTGTTGCAAACATGGCATGCGTGGTTAAGTCCTTCGCTATGCTTATCCAAATGCGATCTCCAGAACTTTCTATCTCGAAATCGTTCACCACAATGATGGCATTCGTACATGTTAGGTGTTTCATCTCCATGAACTTCTAAAGAATGAGAAAGTAGTCCCTTGTTGAAGGCCCAGAATGGACACTTGTCGCATCTAAAAATAGTTTGCATTCCAGAATTTGCAAACTCCCCAGAGAGGACGTGGGCATCCCGCAAATGATCGGAAAGCTTATCAGAAGTTTCCATGAGATCTGCACAAATTCTACAGATGAGATTTGGATCAACATCAATTCCGTGTTTTACAGACAAATGCTTGTTATACTCCTTGCCAGTAACACGAACTTCCACATTACAAAATTTGCAGGAGAACTTCTTCTGGCCAGTGGCTCTATAAGAAAGGTCATCCTTGTGAATACGAAGCTTGTGGCGACGAAGTGATGGCTTGGATTTATCATCTTTTTGGTCTATTGGAGGATGCACAACACCATGTTCAACCCACTGGTGAAAATAGTAATTGTACTTTGTTCCATAAAAATCGTTACAAATGTCACAAGTTAAAATTTTCTTAAGATGACGGGTTCCTTCAACATCAGCCTTCTCAATGTGTGTTTTGTAATGATACGACATTTCCTCAAGAGATCGTAGCTGAGTCTGACAGCAGGTACACTGCAGATGAACAAGACTAAAATGACGTCGTATTTTATCTCTAGTAGACAATTGACAACCACATAATCCGCACACACATGCATTGGGTTTCGGTGTATTAATTGACCTGTCATCTTCACCCTTCAGAACACGAGGGAGAGGAGTACGCTGGAAGAAACTCAATTTATCACATATTTCCATGTGCTGAGCAATAACATCTGCAGTTGGGAAAAAGTCTTCACATTTCTCACATTGTGGGATTTCCATACGTCCACTAAGAAGGCTTACATTTAGGAAACTGTGTGAACCACCAATTTCTTCATCGGAATCTGCCCCTTCTACATCTTCTTCACCGGCATGAGACTCTAGAAGATGCGCCTTATAAAGACGACGATCAGGAAAAGTCATATCATGCACAGCGCACTTGAATTTAGTGACACCAAGATGACGCAGTTCATGATCAAACATCACATTGAAAGACTTGAGTTCTTTGGCACAGAAGGAACAGACACCCCACTGTTCGATTCCTCCTTGATTGTCACCAATAGGGGCTTCAACAACTTCTGGAGTAGTCGCTTGGGCGATTCTAAACACTTGATCGTAAAGACTGAAGCGAATTGGTATTGAAAATGCAATGGTAGCAAAGTTATCCACGAATCCTGCAAGTAAATTACTTTGACAATTGAAATCGTACTTAGGGAATAGACCAGCACTGAAATAGGTAGAACTTCGGGTTTCATCGTTGACAACCTTGACGGTAACCTTGTAATTTCTTTCCTGCCACATTGCTGACTGAATTCCATTGCAAGATTCACCAAGACGAGATTTGGAATACTGTTTCACCGACATCAGTTCAATAGCTTTCGATATGACTTTGTTGTCATCAATTTGAATTCCATAGAGGAGACCATTAATGGAGGCCATTCTGAATGTTTCAACGCCTTCTGTGAGGTTAATGTTTTGTGCCTTTATATCGTCCTCCGACCTCTGTTCAACTAAGGGAAAGTCCTTTGTCAGAAGGTTCGATTTCTTGCATGTTATGATCATATTAGAATCAAACACAACAGATAATGGTGTTTTTTTCTCGCGATCAAGAAGCACAAATTTGTTCAGAATGCCTGTTGAAGCACTTGACATTTCCACAGAAAATAGACGTTTACATGTTCTGTAAAGAATATCTGGGACTAGAAGCATACTTTTTTCTTCATATAGTTCATCAGGGTAAGCGGTATGCATTCCTTCAAGAGAAATAGGATTATCCTTTGAGAATCCATGCTTCTGAAATACAAAGCGATGTTCGCTGATCAAGGAAAAAATTTTGTGATCATTCTTTCTGCTTGTCATCATTAATAAAGTGTCTTTTTTGCCATTAGGTTTCAAGATAAATGCATCAATCATTTCAATTTTTCCAAGAGGACTATCTTCTGTAGACACGGCAGGACGTTTTGGAAGAGCTCCAGCATTATTCGGATCTGTTTTGAGTACAACCCAATCAATCATACCATCCAATACTTCTTTTACTTCCGCTTCAATTGACTTCTTCATCACAGTTTTCTTGTCAGTAGAACCTTTGTAGTGGGAAGTTGGAACAATATACTCTGTGACTTGTCGACTATGAGGAACTTCATTTCGATTCCAGTTATCTAATAAGACAAAGGCCAATAAGCTGTTGTCCTCCCCCAAAGCAATCATTAATCTTTGGGTGGATGGAACATTGGAAATCACAAGATTCAATAGAGTTTCGTACATCTCGTCGGAAATAACCACGTTGACGATTTCACTTGGAGTTCGACCAATATCAAACTTATTAGATATTATATTTGAACTTGAATCTAATGTAAAGCCATAATTAACTTGCATTCTGTTGTCGATCTTGGTCAAAGTTGACTGGAGTTTAGGCAGTACATCAATGGAGAACATTGGTTGGCTGACAATTGGGACAATATGAGATATTCTATGAGCAAGTTGATCATATGGTTTTGACATAAGATTATGTAAAACTTCTACAACACGATCATGGTCATTCACACGACTCATAAGACTCTGTAAAGCAGCTGATGGACCATAAAAGAGGCTAACATGCTGAGTGCTAGGTTTACACAGTTCTGTGAACATAACATCTACATCGCTATTGATATAGGGTGACTTCAAAAAACTCGTATATGTATTCAAATCATCCCGAGTTTTCAATGCAGTTGCAACAGAGCTATAAATATTGGAACCCCAACTGGAGCTTGTTTGTGTCTTTGGACGAGGAGCAGCTCGTATCGGTGTGGATTTCGAGACACGCTGTTGAATCTTTCTTTTCATAGTCTGCATTTTCTTATCAGATATAATACTTTGAGCATCAAAATCGTAAATATCCCGATCTTCATTACGAGTTTCGTCCTGAAAAAGTCCCATATCTTCGCCGTCTTCATTAATTGGATCTAAGGCATCATCCTCATCAGAGTCCTCATCGCTATCGTCGTCTGACGACATCTCATCTTCGGCCAACTGTGCACGAGTCAGTCGAGTTTGCTTCACAGAGGGTCCCGCTTCTTCAACATCATCCTCATCAGCAGGTTCATATTCACTGTCCTCGCCTGCTGACCAGCCTTCGTTCTCGTCCTCAGAGGAGAACAGATCTGCATAAGAGTATCGTCCAGCATCGCCAGATTTGCCTGCTTTCGTTACTGGTTGCTGACTCCGACGCTTTGTCTGTTTAGGCTGTGTACTAACATCATCATCTTCGTCATCAAATTCGGCATCTTCATCGTCCGAATCAACAGTGGCTTCTTCTTTAATTGCTAATCCACCACCACGTCCTCTGCCACGACCTCTTCCCCTACCTCTGCCACGTCCTCGACCTCTTTTCTTTGGTGAATCAGAATCCGATGTAACCTCGGCCATAAGAGGAGTCACTTTCTTGGAAATTCGTCCTGATCTAGTACTAGTTGGTGTTTCAGGAGTCGCAAAGTTTGTATCTCTAGTAGGCGTTTTGGAACCACGTCCTCTACCTCTGCCTCTACCACGACCGCGGCTAGGTGTGACAGGTGACGGCGAATCAAACTGTTCACCAGGTTCCTCAGACATTTGCTCTTCAACTGCAGATGAGATATCTATGAAAATAAGTGATAACATTTAGTAAAAGTATATTATAAACTTGATAAGGGATGGGGAAAAGGAAAACCCCAATAATTAAACGTATAAAAAATAAAAGTAATATAATAAGTTGTGAATAACTTCATATACAGTTTTTATTATTTTAAAATCCTAATAATATGACCATAATATATATGCATTAAAGCAACATCAATTAATGGATAAAATGTATATAATTTACAGTACTTAAAAAATAGCCAAAACACAACTTATTCAAAATACTAGGAATAATAATGGCAATAAATACCTTGTTTTGGAACATTTTCTTCTAAAAATTGTTCCACTGGTTCTACAGACTGATCCTCTCCATCCATGTTGACTAAAACATAAAAACGTAGTATACTTAAAAGTAAATAAATTCTTATATAATGATATCCGTTTATGATAACATTATTATTTTTTTTGAAATTCTAGATTAATATTACATTGAAATGAATTCAGATTTCTTATAAATATATACAATTGAAATTGGTTCATATTAACAGCCTATTTGTATATGTTTAATAGCTGCGCCTGGGGGGGGGGGGGGGGGGGGG